>QZGG01000124.1:0-257693 GCA_006409495.1 Sedum album
AACCACAATCACAAGTCAATTCACAAGTGTATTCTTAAACTTAGCAAACTTATTTTCAAGTTTTCTTCAAACATTTAGGATGAAAGTGATATGTCAAGCAAGTGTCAATGCTCAAAAGTGATCAATGATTCATGAAATGAAGCGTTAAAAGTATGAATGCATGCATACTACCCACCCCACACTTAAAAATTTGCTTAGTCCCTAAGCAATCAAATAAAGGCATAAGAGAAGGATCAAGAAACTTCTCTCGTGTGAAGGAAGACTAGTATGCTCTTCATTATTTGCTCCATAGTTTTCCCTCAAGTATGCTTGGCTTTGGCATAATCCAGCAAGAGTTAAACAAGCAAGCAAGCATAAGCAAGGTGTGCATCTCCTCGGGAAGAGGTGTACTGATCTACTCGGTCGAGCAGATTTTTGTATTTGAATATTGCTCGGCCAAGCAAGCTTAAGTGCTCTTCCTTTGATCCTCTTCTGCCGAGCAAAACGGCGTCGGATGAAATTTTCAAAGCTGCTCGGCCGACTGGATTTTCCCTGGTCCGAGCAGAATGTTCTTACCAAGATATGCACTTCGTGAAATTTTCTAAGTGCTGATATCTGCTCGGCCCAAGAAGGATTCTGCTCGGCCGGACCAAAATTCACTGACTTTTAACTTATCAATTTTGATCCCTTGCTCGGCCGACTGGAGATAAAGTGCTCGCCAGAGGAGATTTCCATACTTAGAATATTTTCATCTGATCAACTAAGGGAATCTGCTCGGCCCAAGTAACAATCTGCTCGGCTCCATTAAAACCACTGATTGTTTGGGTATCAAAATTTGATACTCTGCTCGGCCCACTAGAATTACCCAGGAGAGCAGATTTCTGGACTTTGCTCATTTTCTGATCAGGAAATCTGCTCGGCCGACTGGAATAGGTTGCTCGGCCAAGTCAATTTTTTTGCTGCTTCTTCTTGGCTTGAAATTCTTGGTTTGCTCGATTAAGGGATATGTTGCTCGGCCTAGGAGGGTTTAGGATATATGGTAACTTATGCCTTAAAGTGAAATTTCACGCAAAACTCAAGTCCTAGGCATATCTAAAATCATACCTCCTAGGTAAGAAATCACCCCACACTTAGCTCAAATCATATTCACAAGAAGTCATGCAAGCTAAGTGATATTCCAATCAAGCAAACAATCAAGATCTATAGCAACATAGAGCAAGCACAATAATTCAATCAAACCATCAATCAAACAATCAATCATTCAAGCAAATTAAGAATGAGAGCACGACACTTACTAGCCTAGTTTAACGTCTTGGCTAAGACGTAGCCGAAGCCTTTATTCCAAAGAAACACACTTAGTGAGTCCTTTGCTAGGATCCCTCACTAAGCGGTGCAAATAAATACTCAAGGACTCCTCACATCTTTGTAAGGAGTGAGTGATGGGTCGCCGCGCTTTGGAATTTGCATTTGTTGCACCGACTTCCCATTTAGCTTCTCTTTTGTTGGAGGCTTTTCTTTTTGACTCTTCACACGATTATATTTGCCTCCAACAAAGCCATCCTTCACCTTAGACATTTGTTTTGATCTCTTAGCTCTTCTCCTAGCTCTTGGATTCTCATGCCTTCTTCCATTTCTTCGCGTTTTCCTTCTTTTCTTTGAGGGGATATTGACCTTAAGTATTGGTAAGATAACTTCATGTACTTCTTCCTCTTCAAAGAACCATCTAGGCATAACGAAGTCCATAGCTATATCAACTTTGCACATTTCAAGCTTAGGAAGAGGACGCTCCTTCTCTTCATCCGGAATTTGCTCATTAGACCTTTTCTTCTTTGTAGGAACCTCTTCCTCCTCTTCTATTAGTGGTATAATTTCTTGTAGCTTGTTGAGGCTCCTTTACAACCTTTGAAGGTTGTTCTTGTTGAGGATCACTAAGGCCTTGGACAAAGTAATCAACAAATTGGGTAATTCCACTTGTTCTTTGTCTTCTAGATTTGAAGGAAACTCCTCTTGAAAATTTGATGGACAAGCTTGTTGTGCTAGTTGTCTTTCAAGCTCCAAGGTGTACTCATATTCGTCATTGAATCTTTTTCCATCTTTTCAAGCATCTTTTGTTGTTGAGCTTGTGTTGCGGCCATTTGTGCCATTAATGCAAGAAGAGCGGTTTCTTCTTGGCTTTGAGCTTGTTGAACTTGTGGTGGCACTTCTTCATAATAGTTATAAGGTGAAAAGTGTGGATGGTAATCCTCATACTCTTCATGGGAGTTTGTGTTCCTATATCCATAGAAATCGATTGAGGAACATATTGATCTTCTTCATTGTATCCCATGTAGTCCATATCTTCATGATAGTCTCTATAATCATTCCTTTGATCATATGGACAAGAGTATTCGTCATGGCCAAAGTTATGGCAAATTTCACATTCCCTATGTGAATTCCACATGTTTATAGTATGGGAATGGTGTAAGCTCTCAAGCAAATGAACGCGGTTGAGGGAGATAGGTGATGGTTGATGCAAGAACTTGCTTTTGTGCTCCTCTTGCTTTAAGTCTTGTTGACATCCAATTCACCTATCAAGCAATCAAGAGAAAGCAAGGTAGATAAAGAATATCACAAAACAAGCAAGATATCACACTCCAACAAGCTATTACAACAACTAAAAAGAAAATAGAGTGAATTAGACAAACAAAAGTAATACAAACTAGCTAACAATCCTAAGAACTCATCCCCGGCAACGGCGCCATTTTGACGTGTAGTATTTAGTGGAAGTTTTAATGTCCTAACACGGCAAACAAAATTTATATCTAGGAGACCTAGAGTCGAATCCCTAGAGATGAGTTAGAATTGATTAACTAGTCTTTACTACTTAAGATTTGCCTAAAATAAAAGGTTTGGGGGAATTTGTGAGGTTTGGTATTTTTGAAAGGATATGCAAACTAAAGGTGATCAAGGATCTATGGACCCTAGGCTATAGCATATAAGGTGATGACAATCAATCATGCAACAATTAATGAATAGAAAATGATTAGACTAGTTTATTTATGAACATTAATCCTAAGGTCAACTTTCATTGCATGTTAGGACTAAGAGGTTCATTTAAATGGAGGCCTCAATCTTTCAATATTTTGGCTCTCCCTTAGGTTAATGGACTCTTCCTCAATCTTTCAATATTTTGGAAGAGTTACCATAACCTAGATAATTAAACTAGTCATCCACATCAATCCTACACTTTCATGTTAAGATCAAAGTAGATTATTCATGCAAGGCTAACTAATCAACTCTATATCAACTTTCATTGCTTATATCATTGATTAGGTTCAATTAATTACACTTAAGCATTTTAACAAACACTTAATGTGCAACATTTAATAGATGTAGCCAATACACAAAATTCATATCAAAATTCATTGCATAACAAATTAATCATCATCCAAATACATGCATGCAACCTAGGGATCCATAGGATCCCTAACCAATCACTACTCACTACTCATACTAAAGTAAAATCAACAATAGAAATGTATGGAAACATGAAATTAATTGCAAACTAGAGTAGATTGGATGGTGTTGATGCTTGATCTTCACTCCTAAGCCTTCAATTGAACAAAGTAGCACTTGATCTTCAAAAATCGGATTTCTAGGGTTCGAAGTCAAGGCCTAAAGGCCGGAGGCTCCCAGTTTGAAATGTCCAAAAAGTTTATATACTCGGTGGTCCTCTCCCTAGCAAGTTTGACCTCGGCCGAGCAGAAAAATTGGGGGAAATTCTGCTCGGCCGACTTGAATCCTCCTAGCCCGAGCAGATTTGAATGTGATGCGGTTTGGTCCTCGGCAGACTAACTTCTGCTCGGCCTAGCTCCTCTTTGTCCACCCGAGCAGATTTCTACTCGGCCAGAGTAAAAATCACTGAGAATTATTTGTATCAACTCTTGATAACTCCTGGGCCGAGCAGCATTGTCCTCGGCCGAGCAGAACTCCTTTGATCTCTTCATGTATGATCCCCTGCTCTGGTCGGTCGAGCAGAACCTTCATGGGCCGAGCAGATTTCCTTGTACAGCATCTGAGGAGAGCATGTAAACTTGGTCGGCCGAGCAGATTATGCATGGGAATTTCTGCTCGGCCTAGGTGATTTCTGGCCATCTTTGGTCAATTTCCTCAGCTGAGTTGATCTGCTCGCCTCTCTTTGGAACTTGCTCGGTTGGCTTTCGTGTTTGCTCGGGAGAGTAGGTTTTTGCTCTTGAGCACTTGACTTGAACTTTCATCCATTTGCTCTATTGTGTGCTTTTTACTCTCTTTGATAAACTTTGAATAAAATCTACATAAAACACAAAAGAGTATCAAATTCTTCACAAAGTAATCGAAAACAAGCAAGTATCAAGCATAAGAAGTGTACAAATACTTGCGAATTTGCACACTTATCACTTATCTGCTCACACTTTGATTCCATGCATATCTCAGTGTAGTCCTGGTTCATGTCCCGTATGCAGCTTGTCAAGACCATGTCCTCTGCACACTCAATTCAAATATGAGTAATGTGTTGTCATCATCAAAATTCAACATGGGAACCATGTATCAACAATTTCCCCCTTTTTGATGATGACAAACACTTAAGAGACAAATGAACGTTAGATAACAAGACTATGTCTAACTGAGAACTAAGTGAGAACTGTTCCCGCTAAACCTATGCACAGAAACGTATGATCAGAACAAGAACACGCAGTTGGTCTTGTTCCCCCTAAATCAGTACCCCCTACACTTTCTTCCCCCTTTTGGCATCATCAAACAAGGCAAAGCATATCAACAGATAAACCACAAGTATGAAACAGCCAAAAATGCAAACAAAATAAATTGCACAATAATAAACTTCGAAATTAAAGGCAAATATTCTTAAATTGCATGGAAGGGGAAAATAAAAAAAGTTCAAATAACAAGGGGATTTATTTGGTAGGGATGGAAGGAAGGGATGAGTTCATGATGGTCCAGGTACTGGCATTCACCATATCAGGCACTCAGACTCTGTCCTGAACAGCCTTTAGCACCACTTCTTTGAGTTCCTGGAACTCCTTCTTCAGATCCTTCATCTCTGAGGACACCTTCCTCAACTCATTCTTGACCTGATTGATGTTGATATCCAACTCAGTCAACCTCACTGAGTAATCACCAGGTGGATGACTATATCCATCAGAGTCCTCTTCATCATCCTTAGCTTCCACAAATGACTTTTCTTCCATTTTGTCCAAGTCCTTTATCCAACCTTCATCAGAAAATACTAAGCCCATCTTTTTTAAGTCGCTCGGATTAAATTTCCTCACCACTGGGACTTCGTCCTCAGAATTCTTATATACTTCATGGTACTGGAGGATTTTCTTCACTATTCGTGCATACCCGACTTGCTTCATCTGGCTTAAATAACCCATCTGATTGATGATCATCTTTGGAAGATTGATTGGCTCTTTCTTCAGGATCTTGTCCATCAACAGAATGTCTTCCAGCTGAACCAGACTGGTCTTCGACCCTCTTGGCAGCAGATTTGTAACCAACAATTTGTGAAGGACCTTGACTTTAGCTGACAAATGCTTCGAAGGAACTCTTCCCGGCTTAGCTGTGCCACAAACTCTCTTTTGAACCACATATCTGTCTTCTTCATTTTTCGGCCATTGTCCTTTTACCCACTCCCCATATCCTTTATGAGGAATACTAAGAATGATTGACAGCTCCTTGCTGGACAGTGTCAGATCCTCTCCTCCAATGACAAAGTCTAGATGGACGTTGTTTCCTTTTGCTGATACTGAAAGCTGAGAATAAAATTCAAAAACTGCAGATGGACTTACCATTTCGTCCATATCAAACAAATTCTCCCACTCTTGATACTCCAGCAGGTCCAAGACCTCGTCCAGTTTCTGCTCCTTCAGAAACCTCACTGAACACTCCATGTCCTCCAAGATTTCCTTCTTGGTAATCTTCTGCTTTTTGACCACTGTAGCATCCTCATCAGTCTCCGAATCATAAACCACATTGCTCTTCTTTCTTTTGATCAAACATGATCTTATTGGCTGGGATCTTGTCCCCATAGGCCTGGACTTCTTTGGCTGTTTGGGAGTCTTGGCAGTTGCTTGACCTTTTGCTGGGCTGATTATTACTACCTCCTCATCACTCGGAACCTTGAATGACGTTCCCTTTGCTAAGTCCTTAGCAACTCTCGCTGCTCTTGCAAGGATTTCCTCCTCGGTTTCATCATCATCATCATCATCACTGTGGACTTGGACCGATTTTCCCTTTGCTAAATTCCTAGCGAACTCTGCTGCTTCTTCTATCTCCATAGCAGCACGATCCATATCCTCAGTATTGTCAACATCATCTCCCTCATTCCCATCAACCTGCACTTCAACAAACCCATCCACGACCGGGTTTCCCAAACCACCATCTTCATCAGCGGTGTTTTCCACAACATCCGCAACATTATCCATCACAGAATCATTAACAACATTAATAGCACGTAGCGCATCCATAACATTCTTAATTACGGAGGCAACAGCTTCATGTGATTCAGTAACCAAGGGTTCAGAGACCTTACCAGAGTCTTTTTCACTCACCCTGTCGTCGTCCACAGTCTTGGCTCCGTGCATGTTGTCCTTGTCAACCACGGACTCCATCTCCGTCGATTGAGGTGGTGGAGCATACACGACCATGGCTCGCGACAAGTCCTCAACCTCTGAGGCAGCAATATCGGCGGCGGTGTTGTTGTTGACAGTGTTGGAGGCCATTGAGTCGTCGGAGAGTTTTGATTTCGTCGGTTAGGGTTTTCGGAAGTTGATAGGCTTGATTTGTGGTGAGAGGTTATCTTCTCGGATTAACTCCTCAAATCCCTTTGTTTTCGTTCAAATTCAAAATTCAAACCTAATCAAAACTTTAACTGCCAAAACGATTCGGCTTCCCCAAACCGAAATACACGCATCCCATTCCACCTCCCAATCAATTTGCAACTGCACAGGACTTTGACACTTTTTCTGACAAGCATTAAACTCTGCTCAACTGCCAAGTCTGGTCATTGCCCTAAACAAATGAATATTGTACCCTGACCTTATCATGAACTCCACAAGGGGCATTGTGATGGTTTGGTTTGACCGTAAGGGTCTATAGTGTGAACATCACAATTCAAACACTCATAAAATCACACAAAACGTACCTGTGAGTATTTGGCTAAGGAGGCTGGTACACTTCCTTCATGAGGCTACTGAGGATCAAGATCCGGAAGGTACTTGGCTAAGAAGCAAATACAATCCAAGCAAAAACAAGACAATTTCACCTTTAATTAAGAAGTAAAGCATGCAACCATTCTATTCACACATAGGCAGATTCACATACTTTAGGATCTATGTATCAATACTAACCCTTATTCTAACCAATCATTGAGGGTTAAGTTTAGAGATACCTCACTAGGTAGAAATCATACCAAGTGCTGTCCTGAACTTCTCAAATGTTTCCCTGCATAAAGCTTTGGTGAATATGTCCGCGACTTGTTCCTCAGTCCTACAAGTTCCATAGAAACAAGTCCTTCTCTACACAATCCCTTATGAAATGATGTTTAATCTCAATATGTTTCATTCTACTGTGATGTACTGGATTTTTAGCTACACATATAGCACTAGTATTATCACAATAAATAGGGATATGATCAAAGTAGAGATTGAAATCACTTAGCTGATTCCTTAACCAAAGAGTTGTGCACAACATGCTCCGGCAGCAACATACTCAGCTTCGGTTGTGGAAAGAGCTACGAATTCTGCTTCTTGGACCCCCATGAGACAAGACAAGATCCAAGGTACTGAGCCATCCCGGACGTTGACTTCCTGTCACATCTATCCCCGGCATAATCAGCATCAGTGTATCCTCCAGTGTCAAGGACTTATACCTCGGATACCACAGAACAAGGTTCTTGGTCCCCTTCAAGTACCTCAGGATCCTTTTCACAGCTTTCACGTGTGTTTCTCTGGATCGGACTGGTACCTGGCACAGACACAAACACTGAACATAATGTCAGGTCTACTTGCTGTTAAATACAGTAGTGAACCAATCATTCCTCTATAAAGTGTTGGATCTGCCTTTGGAGAGGTTTCATCCCTGGACAAGGAACTGCTGGTCGAACTTGGAGTAGCAGGGCTTTGACTGATCAAGTCCATACTTTTTCACTATCTCGGACAAGTACTTGGCCTGATGTATCTGAGTCCCATTCTCCATCTGCTGAATCTGAAGTCCCAAGAAGTAGGTCAATTCCCCGACCATACTCATCTCAAATTCACTTTCCATAAGCTCAGTGAACTTCTTCACCAATTCATCACTGGTTGAACCGAAGACAATGTCGTCGACATAGACCTGAACTACCAACAGATCCTTCTTTGTCCTCAGAAGGAACAATGTCTTGTCCACTGCTCCTCTCTCATATCCATGAGCTATTAGGAAATCTGACAACCTTTCATACCATGCCCTCGGTGCCTGTTTCAACCCATAAAGTGCTTTGTCAAGAACATAAACATGGTCTGGATGGACTGTGTCCTCAAAACCTGGAGTCTGTTTCACATAAACTTCCTCCTTCAGGTTCCCGTTCAAGAACGCTGTCTTCACGTCCATTTGATGGAGCTTGAATCCATGTTGAACTGAATAAGCAATGAGAAGTCGGATGGCCTCTAACCTTGCCACCGGTGCGAAGGTCTCATCGTAATCGATGCCTTCTTGCTGATTATACCCTTGTACAACCAACCGAGCCTTGTTCCTGACAATGACTCCCTTCTCATCCTTCTTGTTCCTGAACACCCAACGAGTACCAATCACCTTTCTCTTTTCTGGTCTAGGTACAAGTCTCCAAACCTTATTCCTCTCAAACTGATGCAGCTCTTCTTGCATTGCCTGAACCCAATCTGGATCCTTAAGTGCATCTTCTACCTTCTTTGGTTCAATCAGGGATACAAACGCAGTCTGGACTTGTTCCCCCTGAAACGCTGCATAGCAATAGTAATCCCGAAGCCTGACACTTGGTTGTCTCTCTCTAGGGTTTCTTCTCAATGGAACTACATCTCTGTTGGATCGTTACAGTTAGCTTGGTTCACTTCTCGACACTTGTGAACACGTCCTCTAGTGTGAACGTGTACTCAAGATCAAGTAGCACAGCGGAAAACAGCAATAATAAATAATAATAGTAATGAAGTGAACAGTAGGTACGCGTACTCGATGATGTATAGTGGAAACCCGCACCTCAGTGCTAACAGGTGAAAACCACTACCTTCCCGAGTCGACCGGAAAGGATTTCTCAGACAATTCTTTATTGATTACTTTTGTTCTTACCTAGTACAATTGTCTACACCTAGTACAGCCAACAAACTCCCAAAGTCTGCCCGGAACTCAGTTGTAACAACTCTACGTCTAGCAACTCAAATCAACTCCGAATTGTCCTACCAAATACCGCTGTTGTATACTAGCTATACGGAGTCCACCACTCGCTTACCCTTGAGCGAAATATAGCCTCGAACAACCAACGATATCTCACGACTTTGTTTGCTCTTTCAATTGACCGACTTGTCTAGATGAAAGCATTGAAGTCCTATTTATATGATCACCAAAAACCCTAGTCCTTGCTTCCTAAAATCTCTCCCTGCCATAGAAAGATAATAGTAACATTAGTAAATATAATATCTTTTAAAAATCAGTTAGGGCAACTTAATATTAAATATAATATAAAATATTATATTTAATATTTAGTTAGGGCAACCTTATCTAAATATAATATTATCAAATATTATACTTAGAAATCGGTTAGTTAGGTAATCATTATCAAAAATATCTTTCTAAACAATAAGTTTCTAAAATACAAAAATATTCTAAAAACTTATTGAATATCAGAATATTTCTGAGATATTCTGCTGCCACGTCAGCACGCCCTCGTGCAGTCTGCGGACCCGTCCACAGACGATTTTTACCAAATCTGTTTTATTTCCAAATCTGCATATTTCCTAATCCTGCATTGTCATGGAATGTTAGCTAAGTGTTTTCAACATCAAAACTGAGAACGTGTTAAGGACACGTCCGTGTCAAGGAACACGTCCCCAACAAATTCCCCCTTTTTGATGTTGACAAACACTTCTTCGTTAGACAGGAAAAGTTCACAATGTAAACAGAAGTGTAAGTATGAGGCAGCATATGCAATGTTTCAGTTATAAGAATAAATTCCTAAACTAAACATGCATCCCAAAAGTGTCAGAGTTATACTAACTCCTATCCCAAAATATATCCCAACAGTATTAATAACCCAGCAATATTAATACGGATATCAATAACCCATTGTGAACAGATTCGCTAAAGCTTGAATCTGTTCCCCCTCAAAGTGACACCGTCAGTCACTAAGTACAAGTTCCCCCTCAGTTAATGCTTTTCCTGTCTACCTTCCCCCTTTTGGCATCATCAAAAAGAATGTGAGTTATACACAAAGCCAATAGCACACAAGTAAAACAATCCCATTTATTCAATTCAAAGGGTGTGCCAAACGAAGTGGCACGCAAGCACAGGTAGACAGACATATAACGATTCAAAATTAAAAGCACAGAGAGCAGAACAAGAAAACAACAAAAATATGGGATTGATGTGGTAGGGTTTTCAAGGAGGGGCTGAATCAGATCTGCTAAGCATCTGAGGGAGCACTGGAAGCGTCCTTGTCGCGAACCAGCTGGCGGACTAATCGCCAGATGTTAGCAAGCTGCGATGCCTGGTGGTCTGAGCTCTCTGTCACTCTCTGACAGATGTCTCTCATAGTGCGTTCCATTTCTTCCACCCTCTCTGTCAGCTCAACGAACCCGTCCTTAACAGCGGACAGGAACTTATCCATGGCAGCTTCTGCAGCGGCGGAGGACGGCTCTGCCTGATCACGGACCCACCCTTGGTCCGGAGAATATTTGAGGCTCAGCTTGCTTAGAGTGGCCTCATCCAGTGTCCTTGTGCAGATAACTTCCCTACCCCTCGGCACATATGTTCCCTGATTCCCCAACAGCCGCTTGATGATCGACGGATAGCCCAGGCCATGCTTCTCCTGACTTCGGATGTTGCACATGTGGCTCATTACAATTCTGCCCAGGTTGATCTGCCGTTTGTTCAAAATCTTTTCCAATAGCACGGCGTCCTGAATCTGGATCACGGAGTGCTTCTCACTCCTCGGCAGGATGTTCCGTACAAAAAATGCGTGCAGTAGACGTGCATCTGGTGACATCCTGGTTGTGCCTGACTTGCGCTTTGGGGACGGGTCCCCACTGACTAGACCCATAATCGCTTCTTGATTTACCCCATCTGGCCACCTCTTGCCAGTATATTCCCCATAGCCATAGTTCTTTGACCCGATAGCTTCTCCAATGTCACTGCTCGTGAAGGAGCGACGGACTCCGTCCAGAGCATAGGATCCTTCCATGAATCCTCTATCAACCACCTCAAACTTCAGGGAGCCATAGAACTCCCTCACCAGTGATTCGTCCACCATCTCTTCATCAAAAATCTTGTCCCATCCCTGATACCTCAGCAGCTCCAGCACCCCAATCATGTTCTTTTCCTTCAAGAACCCCGGATCGAACACAAATTCCTTCACGATCCTCCTCTCAGACATATCGGCGTTTGGCGCTGCGTCCTCATCTGTGTCCGTGTCTGATTCTACGATGGGGTGGAGACTTGGCGCGACTCTTCCTCGTTGGCATTGATTTCTTTACTTTCTTGGGTGGAGGAGTCGCCGCAGCTGCTGCAGCAGAGGATCGTGTCCTCTTCCGCAGCCCAGGTCTCCTTGACATTGATTCCCCTTCCGATTCCGTGACGGCCTTCTTTTTCTTATCCTTTCCTTTGGCTAACTGGGCCAACGGCACGTCGTCGGAGTTAAGTTCAACGACTTCTTCTGATACAGCTGGAGTGGCTCGCGGAGAATCGCGAGCTGGAGAAGGGATGTTCGCCATTAACTCTTCGAACGAGTCCGCCCTTGCTGGACTGTCCGCACCCAGATCTGCGTCCTTTGCGGGTGATTTGGCAGTCGAGATCTCTTCCTCCGGTGCGTCCTCTTCAGCGGCAGGCTGCATTGGACTGAGCGGAGCCACCGGCGATGTTGGTGCCGGCGGTCCCTCAATCCTTAGCAACTGCGGCCGAATCAGCAGCGGGGGAAGATTCGTCGCTAGGCGACCTTGAGAAGCGAGCAACAGCATGGTGTTGAGCAGCGAGTTTGAGGAGGCCATTGAGTGTTTCTTGCTTGTGAGTTCTTGATTTCGGAGAGTTAGGGTTTGTGAGTGATGAATTCTTTGTGTGACCGAGTCCCTTATATGATACCAAGATTTCTATATTTGCCTCTCACGAATATCAACCAATATTCCCCAATTAATGTGTCTCGATGCTCCAAATATTTACCTCAAAAATTGGAAACACAATAATTGCTCCTTTGCAATAAATACTGACGGCCGAATGGGAATGGTGACACGTCATTGGACGCGTTCTGTCTGCGCAGGCTGTTCCCAATATCTGATAAACTCTAACTGAAATTCCCGCCAAAAACGTTCCAATTTTCCCGCCAGAATACTTAGCAGATTTTCTGATTCTTTCAAGGGGGTGGTGTGTTGCGGACGGGTACCCAAATGGTAAAATAAAAGCAACACACACGAAAAAGCAGACATACACAACCATATATCAGAAAATTGTAATTGTACCTCATAGGGACTACTCCAGAATTAATTGATCAACGGGCTCATAGGAGTAGCGCAACTATGAGTTGGCTAAGGTTGGCTGTGAACTCCCTTCATCATATTAGGCTTGTAATGTGGGTACTACATATCCGAAGGGGTTCTTTGGGCTGCGAAGAAAATGCTCAATATGCCTTTAACAGTTAATCGTTAGTATCTATGGTTCCAGTACTCAGCATGGTACACGTCCTCAGGCACACACAATGAACAGAATAAACAGAGACATTTTACATTATGAATGACTGACTTAGCATATTACACCATTCAGTTCATAGCCAGTCATCGAGTTCAGTACGGATAGGCAATTAATTAGAGAAGGATACCATACCTAGCTCCATCCGTAGCCTCTCAAAAGGTTCACGATTCAGCGCCTTAGTAAAAATGTCAGCAATTTGTTCTTCTGTTCTACAAAACTCCATGGTTATTATTTTCTTTTCAACAGAATCACGCAAGAAATGATATTTAATCTCTACATGCTTAGTACGTGAATGTTGAACTGGGTTCTTAGAGATATTAATTGCACTGGTATTATCACAATAGATAGGCATTTGAGATACAGAAATACCGTAGTCGCGCAATTGTTGTTTCAACCATATGAGCTGAGTACAGCAAGCAGCAGCTGCAATGTACTCGGCCTCAGCAGTGGACAGGGACACTGCATTCTGTTTCTTTGATCCCCAAGAAACAAGACTAGAACCCAGAAATTGAGCCATGCCAGAGGTAGACTTTCTATCAACTTTATTACCTGCAAAATCAGCGTCAGTATAACCAACTAAGTCAAGACTACCTCCTTTGGGATACCACAGGGAAAGATCCTCAGTTCCCTTTAAATACTTCAAAATCCTCTTAACTGCTTTCAGATGTGTCTCACGGGGGTCTGCCTGAAATCGAGCACAAAGACATACACTAAACATAATATCAGGTCTACTAGCAGTTATGTACAGAAGAGATCCAATCATCCCTCTGTAGAGAGTCTGATCTACTACTGGTGAGGACTCGTCCTTTCCTAAGAACTCGTTCGGGTTTCCTTCCTCTCAGCAACTCATACGGGGTCTTTTCCAGTCCTTTACGCAGATAGACTCTGTTCAGAACATAGCATGATGCGTTCAGCGCTTCCCCCCAGAAGTTCTTAGGCAGACCACTGGATATGAGTAGAGTTCTGGTCATGTCTTCAAGCGTTCGGTTCTTTCTTTCCACTACACCGTTCTGCTGTGGTGTACGTGGTGCTGAGAAGTTGTGAGTGATGCCTCTTTCCCTGCATAAAGTTAGGAACTGAGAATTTTCAAACTCAGTCCCATGGTCAGTACGAATGGAAACTAGGGACGTGTCCAGTAGGTTTTCAGTAGTGGTTAGCCATGATTCAAACTCTGCAAAAACTTCATCTTTAGATTGAATAAATATAACCCAAGTATAACGAGAGTAATCATCAACAATAACCAACACAAATCTGTTACCTCCACGACTCCTGGCGCATTGGACCACATATATCCATATGACAAGTTCCAATGGTCTAGTGTGCTTACCTTAGCTTTCGATTTGAATGATGTGCGAGTTTGCTTACCCATCGAACACGCACTGCAAACGGAGTGGAGGTTGTCATCAATCTTTGGCAGTCCTCTTACCAGATCTTTCTTGAAGAGCGTGGACAGTAGCCTCTGATTTGCATGTCCAAATCTCTTGTGCCAAAGTGCGGACGCGTCCGAGATTGTGGACAGACAGATTTGTCCCTCTGGTACAAAGTTAGGATCAACTTTGTATACCCTGCCTCTGCATATGCCTCTGAGTATCACCTGCTTAGTTTTGATGCACTTGACAACACAACCGTCAGAAGTAAAGGTGACTTTATTCTTATGATTTTGGCATAACTGAGAGACACTAAGCAAATCGTATTTCAAGTTGTCTACTAGATTAACATTCTCAATATCAATATTATCAGAAATACGTACCTTTCCAATTCCGAATATCTCACCTGCTGACTTATTGCCGAAGGACACGTTCCCTCCGACATGTTGCTGAAGTGAAGTAAACCAGTCCATGTTTCCTGTCATGTGTCCAGACGCACCGCTGTCTATGTACCAGGGACTGCACTTCACTTCTTCCTGCAAGAGAAAAGTTAATTTTTACGAACCCAGACAAGCTTGGGCTTACTGGGTTTAGTAAAAACAGCAGAAGTAGTAATAATGTTAGTGTCAGTAGCAGGAATTGAGCCAGATAAATCGATCTTCTTTCTAGGAGTAGCTCTCGGTTTTCCTCTCGGAATGTAATCTCCTCGATGACCTAGAGTAGTCTGAGGATTGGTTCTGGGTTGAGGAACTGGTCTGGGGTATGGACGGGTTCTCTGTTCTGAGCAGACTGTCTGTTCCTAGCAGTTCCATAATGTGTTTCAGTTGGTCTCCTTCTGTTTCTTCTGCTGGGGACAGGTTCATCATATGTCCGTCCATAGTTCCTCATTCTCTCTAGAAGCTTCTTCTTCTGAGGACAGCTTACCAGGTAATGGCCAGTATTTCCACAGTGCCAGCATACGGTATGTTCCTTAAGATACACGTACTTGCTGTATCCAGCAGGTACGGACTGGTCCTCAATTCTGGACTGGAAGTCAATGCGAGATGGTCCTCTGTTATTGGCCTGGTTCTTCCATATCCTGAGGGCTGGCTCGTCATCTCTGTGGAATGGATGAGGCTGAGCTGGTGGGTCACGTCCATTATCCTTTGTTCTCTTCTGAGTTGGTGCATACATCTGAGCTTGTTTGACCGGTTCATGTCCAATACCTTTGCGGAACCTCTTCTTATAGTCAGCTTCAAGTTCTCCTTTTCTGTATTCCGCAAGCCAAGTTTCCTTCTTGGTTTCTAGGTCAGATCGAGCTTTCTCCAACTCTTTGTTCAGTGTGACCACGTCAGCTTCTAGGTACGGATCCTATCCTTGAGAGCAGTAATCTCACCGTCCTTTTCTTTCTTCTCTCGTGATAGGGTCTCATTACTGTCTTTCAGTGTTCTAATCTCATCCTCATGACCATCACATAACCTCCGTTTACCTTTCTTCAGCTCCTTTTCGAACCGATTAGATCTCTCCGTCCATCCATCAAGGTTTTCTTGCATTTCTTGGATTTGTTCGTCACGTTTGGCAATATCAGCTACTAATTCCTCATTGGTATCTAACATTATCTGCAAAGCAAGTGCCATTTGATCATATTTTTCTTTAGCAGTAGTAGGAATTTTTACCTTAGGGGACTCGTCCTCAGGATGAGCCATCAGACATGTTTCTCTTCAGATTCCTCTCCAGTATCCTCGTCAGATGCTCCCCAAGCTGCGATCATTGCTCTTCTGTTCTGTTCGGGCTTCATGGCATCCTGGAGCTTTACTCTGCAATTCTTGGCTATATGTCCTAGCTTTCCGCATCTGAAGCAGTGTATCTTTCCAGACCCATTATCAGTGGCGTTCTTATCTGCTTTCTTGTTGCTGTTATTACTGAACTTATTGAACTTGAAAGCGCGGGTCAGCATAGCAAGATTGACGTCCTCCACTTCGGGCATCTCTTCGGATTCAGCTAGTTCCATAGCCTTCTCAATCTTCAAAGCCAGGGACTTGTCCTTTTCATACTTGTTCGGCTCTCTTCTTTCAACCTTCCGTTGATGTATTCCAGCATTACTCTGAAGACGAGCTACAAGTTCCTCTAAAGTGATAGTCTTTATGTCGCTCTGGGCTTGGAACGCAATAGAAATACTGTCCCATTTTGAGTTGAGTGCTCCGAGGAATTGATGAGTGACCTTCCAGGTTGGTATATCTTTCTCCAAGAAACTGCAGCTGTCCAACATATCCTTTGAATCTAGCCAGAAAATCTTCCAGGGACTCGTTCTTCCCTTGCACCGCTGTCTCATAGTCCTTTGAGACAGCAAGGATCCTGTTCCTTTGAACATCAACATTACCTGAGTACAGGTCCTTAAGAGCGATCCACATCTCCTTAGCAGTCTTGTAAGTGATGCAGATTCGGCGGTCAGCGTCGGACAATGCTTGGAGAATGATTTTGATAGCACGGTTATTCTTCTCGAGAGCCTTATAATCAGCATCGCTATAGTCCTCTCTCTTCTTCTCCACGGGAGGGGTATCCTTAGTCATAATTCTGTATGGTCCTTGTTCTATAACCCTCCATATTTGTCCATCTAATGAGCAAACGTGAGCCTCCATCTCCCTGGCCCACCAATCATATTCACCGGCCTTTAGCATAGGCGGTTTCCAGAATGAATCTCCCTGAGACGTCATTGTACCTGTTCCTGCAAGCTAAACAAGAAATCTAGAGCCGGGCTCTGATACCAATTGTTGGATCGTTACGGTTAGCTTGGTTCACTTCTCGACACTTGTGAACACGTCCTCTAGTGTGAACGTGTACTCAAGATCAAGTAGCACAGCGGAAATCAGTAATAATAAACAATAATAATAATGAAGTGAACAGTAGGTACGCGTACTCGATGATGTATAGTGGAAACCCGCACCTCAGTGCTAACAGGTGAAAACCACTACCTTCCCGGAGTCGACCGGAAAGGATTTCTCAGACAATTCTTTATTGATTACTTTTGTTCTTACCTAGTACAATTGTCTACACCTAGTACAGCCAACAAACTCCCAAAGTCTGCCCGGAACTCAGTTGTAACAACTCTACGTCTAGCAACTCAAATCAACTCCGAATTGTCCTACCAAATACCGCTGTTGTATACTAGCTATACGGAGTCCACCACTCGCCTACCCTTGAGCGAAATATAGCCTCGAACAACAACGATATCTCACGACTTTGTTTGCTCTTTCAATTGACCGACTTGTCTAGATGAAAGCATTGAAGTCCTATTTATATGATCACCAAAAACCCTAGCCCTTGCTTCCTAAAATCTCTCCCTGCCATAGAAAGATAATAGTAACATTAGTAAATATAATATCTTTAAAAATCAGTTAGGGCAACTTAATATTAAATATAATATAAATATTATATTTAAATTTAGTTAGGGCAACCTTATCTAAATATAATATTATCAAATATTATACTTAGAAATCGGTTAGTTAGGTAATCATTATCAAAAATATCTTTCTAAACAATAAGTTTCTAAAATACAAAATATTCTAAAAACTTATTGAATATCAGAATATTTCTGAGATATTCTGCTGCCACGTCAGCACGCCCTCGTGCAGTCTGCGGACCCGTCCACAGACGATTTTTACCAAATCTGTTTTATTTCCAAATCTGCATATTTCCTAATCCTGCATTGTCATGGAATGTTAGCTAAGTGTTTTCAACATCAAAACTGAGAACGTGTTAAGGACACGTCCGTGTCAAGGAACACGTCCCCAACAATCTCCAATAACTTCCTCTACTGGATTCTGATCGTTGTTACCATCCTCAGCTATCTGATCCTGATCAGTAACCTGGACTTGTTCCACCTGCCATTCCTCTTGGACAGGTATCTGAACTGGATTTTCATCAACACCCACTTGTGCTGGATTCTCGTCGGCAACCTCCTGTACCTCATCAACATCCTCTTGTGCTGGATATTCAATGATTCCTTCAGCATGGTACACATCTGGTCGAGCTAATACAAAAATTTCCTCTGCTGGCTCCTGTTGGACGTGGTCCTCAGTAGGCTTTCTTGGCATGACATTCTCGTCAAAGACTACATGTACGCTTTCCTCCATTTTCTGAGTTTGCTGATTGTACACCTTGTATGCCTTACTGTGAGCTGAATACCCGACAAATATACCTTCATCACTTCTTGGGTCTAGCTTTCCTAGCTGATCCTTTCCGTTGTTGTGAATGAAGCACTTACACCCGAATACCTTCAAGTGAGAAATGTTGGGTTTACGTCCTTTCAGCAGCTCATACGGAGTCTTGTTCAAGATTGGTCTCAAGTAGGCTCTGTTCAACACATAACAGGCTGTATTCATTGCTTCTCCCCAAAACCTCTTAGCCAAACCACTTTCCAGCAACATAGTCCTGGTCATATCCTCCAGGGTCCTGTTCTTGCGTTCCACTACCCCATTCTGTTGTGGAGTCCTTGGCGCTGAAAAGTTATGATAAACTCCCTGACTTGCACACCAGCTGATGAAATCTGCATTGTCAAACTCAGTACCATGATCTGATCTGATACTCTTAAGCTTCTGACCAAGCATTGTTTCCACAGCCTTGACCCAAACCTCAAACTGATCAAATACCTCAGTCTTTGAAGAAATGAATATTGTCCATGTATACCTTGAATAATCATCAACCAACACGAACACATACTTGTTACCTCCAATGGTCTGAGTCCTCATGGGTCCGCACAAGTCCATATTGCACTAACTCCAAAGGTCTGCTGGTACTGACCACATTCTTAGGCTGAAAATGAAGTCCTGGTCTGCTTGCCTCTAGTACAAGGAACACAAACCTGATCAGGAACATGACTCACTTCTGGTAAACCCACGAACCAGTTCCAACCTCTGAAGTTTTTTCATCAACCTGAGATTCACATGACCTAGACGCCTGTGCCATAAACCTGAATCATCTGCCTTCGAAGACAAACATAGATACTCATCTGGGTCAAAGTCCGGATCAGTCATATATACTCCATTTTCCATGATGCCTTTGAGAAGAATCTTTCCTGTTCTTAGAGACTTCACATAGCACTCATTAGAAGTAAACACAACTTTATTATTACTATCTTGACAAAGTTGATAAACACTAAGTAAATCAAACTTCAAGTTCCGGACCAAACTAACATTATCAACACTAACTTTCTTGTTTAACTTAACCATACCTGTGCCTAGAATTTCACCTTTACTTCTGTTTCCAAAGGTAATTAAACCTCCGGAGTGATGTTGTAGAGAAGAGAAGTAGTCCACCTTTCCAGTCATGTGGCTGGAGCATCCACTGTCTACATACCATGGACCTGTTCCTCTCTCTACCTGCACAGAAATGATTAGTTCTTACGCACCCAAATTAGCTTAGCCTTTTTGGGTTTCAAGTCAGCACAAAAGTTAACACTAGAAATGTTCTTTGGGGAATTCAAAACATCAGATTTGACAGACTGATTCTGTCCGGTACATGTCCTCTTCTTTGGAAACTTTCTTGCATGACAGCTTTTCCAGAGATGACCTTCCTTTCCACAGTGGTAACAGATTTTCCTCTTTCTGAAATCCACTTTGTTGAACTCAGCAACCTTTTCCTTCTGTTTGTTGAGGTTGATCCCGGCTGGTCTCTGTCCTAGAGCGCTTTTAGCCCAAATATGATAACCTTTACCATATATCCTTGCCTCGTCATGGAGATCCACCTTCACCCGTGGAGTGCTCCTGGGGCTCACCAGCTCTTGGACCTCTTTTCAGAATAGTTACTTCACCATAACCTAGTCCCGGTTTAGGTTTCTGAACTCTGGAACTAATCCTTCTAGCCATAGGTTCTTGAACCTGCAAAACAGCTTCTCGTTTTCCAACGAGCTCATTCTGAAGTTGCCGTATCTTGGCAGACTTCTTCTCAATGACAACTTCTTGCTTTTCAACAAGGTTAGACAATTCATCATTCTTATCACAAAGCCTTCTAATAAGAAACATTAAGGTAGAATGTGATGTATATTTAGATGAATCAGAAGAAGAAGAATCTACCTCAGATGTAGATGAATCTTCTTTTGCCATTAAGCAGTAATTCCTCCTGGAAGATCTAGACCCAAACAGACTGTCGAGGTCACTGTCCTCATCTGAATCACCCCAAGTTGCTATCATAGCTTTCTTGTCTTTCTGTTTCTCATCCGGTTTGTCATCCTTTGACTTCTCCTTGTCTTTGTCCTTTTCACCGACCAGTGCAATCTGCTTCCCACTCTTCTGAGGTTCACGTGCCTCAAACTTACATTTCTCTATAAGCATATTACTTTCCAGTTTTGAGACTAATTCCTCAAGAGTAATCCTCTTTGTATCAGGAAGAGCAGCTAGGGTCCTTGATATGTTATCCCATGCTGGACTAAGTCCTTGCAGAAAGTGGTGAGTAACTTCCCATTGCTCAAGTTCCTTTCCCAATCTAGACAGTGTAGACAAACTTCCCTGGAACTTAGAATGATAGTCATGAAGCGACTCATCCTTTCCTTGACGAAGGGCATTGAACTTCATCTGAGCGGTAATAATCCTGTTCTTCTTCACATCACCAGAACCTTCATAAATCCTCCTGAGAGCATCCCAAACTTCTGCGGGATCTTTATACATCATGACCTTGTCCAGATCACCAGGTTCAAGTGCAGAATGTAGAACTTTCATAGCCTGAGCATTTTTCTGGAGTTTCTTGTAATCTGCAGTGGTGTAAAACGCTCTGGGTTTCTCTTTAGTTGGATCAGTATCATCCTGGATGATTTGACGTCCTTGTTCAATTATCTGCCAAACTTCTCCGTCCAGCGCGAGGACATGTTCCTCAAACCGAATTGCCCATGATGCATATTCTCCTACCTTCAGCTTTGGTGGAGTAGCAAACGAGTCTCCTGACATACCTGCAATGCTCAACAAGATCTAGAACCAGCGGCTCTGATACCAATTGATAGGATCGCTTGTTAGCAGTAAAGACTAGGTCTAAGACTTGTTAAGGACTAAGACCAAGTTAGCAGGCACTTGTACCTCAGAAATATAAATGCAGCGGAAATTCGTCTAATGATTACTTTTATTAATCAATAGACTGTACAAGCGTTACAATATCTGTACAATAGTGTCTACAACTATCAAAAACAGTCACCTTAGCCCGAAGGTTAAAAACCCACAATCGTGACTCTTAGGACAAGTTCCTCTGCCCTGCACGCACTTGGTGTACGCTCCGTTACTTCTGAAAACCAATTTTCCGATGATCAGAATGTGCTTGCACGTTTGCTTGTGACTCACTCAGCAATTCTCCAGACGTCATCTCGAGTGCCATAGAGATTCTTTGGTTTACCCACTCGAGTAACCACCTAGTGTAACCGCCATTTGACACATCACAATTCTGCAACTTCCTTTGCATTGTGATTCTTCCAGGTGTCCAGCAGTTGTTCCAGCAGTTGGTTCGACTTATCTGCTCACACTTTGATTCCATGCATATCTCAGTGTAGTCCTGGTTCATGTCCCGTATGCAGCTTGTCAAGACCATGTCCTCTGCACACTCAATTCAAATATGAGTAATGTGTTGTCATCATCAAAATTCAACATGGGAACATACAAAGTACCTTGGTGTCTCTTTAATAGTGGAACTGAAGTGTTTAGGTTTATTGAGGAATGAAATCATCAAAAAGTTCAGAGTTGGAAGGCTTTATTCCTTTCAACAACAGGGAAGGAAGCGTTGATTAAGGTTAGGCTATAAGTTATTCCGATTTATGTAATGAGTTGATTCAGACTCAAAAAACTTTGTGCAATGAAGTTGGAGTGCAGCTACATTCTTTTATTTCCCTCAATTTCTTTACCTTATTGGCTTGTATTCTGTTTGTCTGTTTGGTGCCTTCCATTGTAGAAAAAAAGACAGTAACATATGAAATCAGATCTTTATATTGATTACAATTTTGACCATTGTTATACATTTCAAAACCATCTAACGATATCCTTTAGACCAACGTGGATTCTTCATTGGGACTAACCATCATTTGCTCAACACTAAAACAACATAATTTGAATACATATCCAGAAAGGTTCAGAAGGGTCAAGAACATACTGCAGTAGTTACCACCTCAGCCAGAAGTCTAGGAAACAGGTGCAATATGAAGGAAAAACCATACAAGAAACCATGCGTGTTGTCATATATATGAAAGCATCAGAGTTCCGATTTCATAGTGTTTAATTAAACCAAAAAGAAACAGGTCTAGACCACCCTAAACATCAAAATTTACATAGAACTAACAACCTATTTTGTCCGGGAAACAAAATATACTGATTTCATTTGAATCACATACCATATAGCAAGGACTTTTTATAAAACTTCTGCACTATCCTCTTAGCTTCCACGGATGCCTGATCATTTACTTTTGCCATCTCTATTTTCAGCTTCTCTTCAATGTCATGAATCTTTTGCTCACCTTTCTTCACTATTGCTTTTTGAATTTTCAGTTTCTTGTTAAGCTCAGAAACGATTCTATCGCTTTGGCTCTTGTTAGCCCTCAAACAAGCAAACTGTTTAAGTGCCTTCTTAGCATCACAAATCTGATCCAGCCTTTCTGCAAGCCAACTGATATTCATCTTTAAATTTACACAATCAGCAACATCTTGGCACATCAACTCGAGCTTAGTCAATGACAAATCTATCAGCGTCGCTTTTTCAAGCTCTTGATAAATACCGCAAACTTTTTCTATTAGATGTGAGCAAAGTGACACTGAAAAAGAAGTAGCGGCAGCTATATCCCCATATTTTGTTAGAATACTCTGCGCGGTGGCAGCAAATTCTGGTCTCACTCTGTAGCCATCAACGTTAACCAGTGGAAGACACTCATCCTCCTCGTGCAAAGGGGAATCAGCATTAGCCAAATTAGACATCTCAAACAAATCCGAGTCGAGTAAATTATCACCAACATCAGTCTCTTCGGCATGTGGCAGTCCTATTGCATTAGCATTTGGTTCAACAGTAGCTGCAGGAGTAGATTCATTGATTGCTGAAGCGTGTTCAAGTGCTGTCTCTTTGGACTGAATATCATTTGCAGCTTCTCGAATAGAAATTGCGGGAGTAGTCATAAATCCAGTGACCTCATTACCTTGGTTGTTATCAGGCAAAACAAGAGGAGGTGGCATAACTACATCATCTACTGAATGGGAATTTTCTTCAGAAAGATTGGTTGAAGTTCCATTTTCCACATCATTGATGACGGCAGTCTTCTTAGCTTTAGGTTTCTTGGCAGATTTAGAGGCACTAGGAGCATCAGTTTTAGGAGCAAACAAAGCAAGAACAATCTGCATAATCGAGCATGGCATAAGTAATGAGTGCTAACTGGGGTAAAGTAGTATACAAGTATAACTAACATGCACACGGGGTGAGTGTTCACTCTGATCTGTGATCTTCTTCTTCTTCATCTTTATCAGAGGGTCAGCCTCAGGGGAGGTAGTTGTCTTCCGCTTCATAGTGTCTGTCTGTCACCTCAATAAGAGAGCTCTCTCCTCGTCACCGCTTCCAAGTTCCAATTGAATTGTTTATTGCAAAACCCAAGACTTGTTTTTGTAATTAATATCTAAAAGTGAATTTATAATGACATGCATTTATTATTTGGGTGTTGCTTGAAGCACCCAAAGGAAGATAAAAGTCAAATTTGATAGCTATGAAAAATTCAAACAAGAAGAGTACTTCTGTAATTTCAAAAAATGAAAAGAAATTTAATTTCTGAAATGACCAAAATACCCCTGGGCTGTTTGAATATATTTGGAAGTGGTGACCTGAGAGGTATTTTTTTCCAATTAGGCCTGGGCATGCATCTTGGCATAATAAATGAATGATCACAATATGTACATCTTTACATGGGTATATACAAATTGTCTCCAGGATTCTTCAGTTAGCACCAAACTCTTTATTCCACGCTTGAAGTTCATCCCATTTGTTCTTCTGAAGGCTAGGTCGTACTACCTTCATGGCCTTCAAGAAGTCATCATATCGCAGCGATCTTACCTGATAAAAAACACCAGCACAGATTGAACATTTTGTAAACTCAACAAAACCACAAAGGACAGACAGAGACCATAGTTTTGACGCAGGACTTGAAATGAGAGAATTACCTGATTTGCTTTGACGGTGAGAATATTTGAGCCAAGATCTCTTATTGGCATCATTGCAGCTTCTTCACACAATGCCTGAAGGTCGCTTCCTGAGTATCCTGACAGCAAGAATGAAAAGGTTCATAATCATTCTGTTCATCATTTACTTGTTAAATAATTTAGGATTCTCGAATAACCATACCCTCAGTTTCTTTGACGAGTCTTTCCAGATGTCCACCTTCATCCAACGAATAAAATGTAAACAATATGTCAGGTATATTAAACTATCAAACATAATAAAAATAAAGAACTGGGAACCATTGATGAATAATAACTCAGTACTCAGTTCAAAACACTCAGCAAAGTACCAGGAATGGAAAATGCTTGTCCCTTGAGTTTCGCCTTAAAGAGGACTCTTCGAACGTTCTCGTCAGGTAACGGTATATATATTCTTTTGACCTAGAGATATCATATTTAAAATGCAACAAATGTCATGGTTGTAAATTATTCAACGATAACAATAAAGTTCCAGTACACTGAACATTCAGTCGTGGGACACTGTCAACAAGTCTAGCTGCAACGTACTTACCAGTCTTCTAAGAACTGCATCGTCCAACTCTTGAGGCTTATTGGTGGCCCCTGCAAGAAAGTGCAGATAAGCCTTTCTGTAGAATAAAATTAATTTTCCTGAAGAAAGCTTTACAAAACCAAAGCCAATTTAAAGTCATTTATGCTAGTAAAAAAGGTTGATCCTGGTTTTATAATGCTCTTGCATGCAATATTTTTTGTGTATACAAACACAGCCTTTTGTTTGGGGCTGAAAATCAACTTTACCGATCACGATCACTAAATCTTCAGAATTTGAAGCGACCCCATCAAATTGGACTAAAAACTCCGACTTCAATCTTCTACTTGCTTCGTTCTCATTGTTTGTCCTTGTTGACATGATACTGTCTATCTGCAATTATGGAGAAGAACCATGCCATGTCAAATTCAACAAGTCTGACAAGCCAAGTCAGCAACCTGTTTCCTTAGTAAAAGGTGTTAACGATCCAACATAGAGTAATCACCGATGTGTCCATGGGCAATGAAATAGTTAAAACTTAAATGAAATGCATAGCATAACTGAAAGTTCTCAAAAACCAGAATCTATGCCAAATGTAGCTCAGTTTTTGATACCCGCAATATAATTGTCGGGTGAAAAGCTTTGATTTACTGCTTGACAGAGCACAAATACAAAAAAATACTGAATTAGGTTGCTGAAAAGGTTTTCTTGGAAAAATACAAGAGAATATCGTTCATGGTCCAAACAATTGAATGTTAAAACAGCAAAGAGGACAAGCATACTTCATCAATGAATATAACAGAAGGCTGCTTTGATTTTGCAACCATGAAGAGAGTGCGTACTAGCTTCTCTCCTTCTCCAACCTGCAGAAAAAAATATAAAATACGGATAGTGCCATCAAAATTATGAATCAACTGAATAAACAACAAAAAGTAATATATATACTATCGGGAAACTTTCTATCTAACCCATTTGGATGTTAAAGAAGAAGCTGAAACATTGAAAAAGGTAGCGTCTGATTGCGAGGCAACTGCTTTTGCAAGCATGGTTTTGCCGTTGCCAGGTGGGCCGAAGAGAAGCAAACCTTTAGCAGTTTCAAGAACAGGAAACAAGCTGGGATTTTAATAATTGTGTAGGTAAGTATACTGATACAGCAAATTAAAAAAATATGAGTTACCTCTAGGGGGCCTCCGAAGGCCGGTAAAAAGGTCTTTTCTTTTAGTTGGAAGAATAACCATTTCCATTAGAGCTTGTTTTGCATTTTCAAGCCCAGCTACCAACAAAAAGAAAATTTAGAAATAAAGAATCGAGAGCAGTATCTATAAACCATTTTGGAATAAACATGATAAGATGACTTCCTACCAACATCGTCCCACTTAACCGAAGGACTTGTATCCACGATTACTGTATTAATCATTTCAATCAATTTATCATCATACTGAGAGACAGACTGTTGAGAAGGTCTAGCATTCGCAACACCATCAGACTGTTTCACCACAGCTGGTGCTTTTCGGCTGGGGATGCTGGGAGCTCGTGCCATCTTCTTACTAGGTCCAGACGATGATGGAACTGCCGCAGTCACACTCGACCCTAAACTAATCAATAATCAAATATATCAAAAGCGGAACAAGTTAACTGGAATCCATATCTATAGTTACAATAACTCAGAAGCTCTCAGAACCTGCTCGTTTATTCAATATTTTAAGCCTATCGGACACCTGATCATTCCATTTAGATATCTTCTCAGAATATGATTTAACCTTTTGCAGTTCACTGCAACACAAAAAATAAAAAATTGATTTAAGTCTAACAGAATTGAACAATAAGAAACCCTAGAAAACTGAATTCATGTACCTGGCGCTGATATTCGACGGCACAGGAGTCGATCCAGCCTCGATCAGGATCCTACGCGCGTGGTTATAGTGAAGAATCGCATCATCAGGTAGACCCCATTCTTCAGACTTAACGGCCTTATCGATCTCCTCCTTGGCTAAATCAAAGTATCCTTTGAGCTTTAGTGCGATCCGCTCGTTCATCAAGCTGCTCACCGTTGAAGTCTCCTCAGGCTCGTTCGCCACGTCAGCGAAAACCGCGCTAAATGAGTCGATCAATCCTTTGAGAAAACTCATCGTCGACAAACATCAGTTGAGATTTTGGGGAAAACAGCTGATGTGTTGTCTTCAACGATATTGGGCCGGGCTTCGGGTTTATGGGCCGCCCCGCGATACAACGATAATGTTGTGGGATTAACCTTGTACTATTTTGAAACACTTTACAAAGATCCAAAAATAATGTAGTAGATAGAATGGAATCAAGTGATGTCAATAGCATTTAACAGTTAGTCATAAAAAAAGTAGGGCAAATTATCAGAAATCACCCATATATATGAGTTTTTTCCAAAAATCATCCGTATCTTTGAAATTTATAAAGTCACATCCATATGTTTATAAAATTTGTCAGAAACCACCATATGTTTAAATATAATCGAAATATTAATAAAAATTATAAAAAACTTAAAAAAACACGAAAAAACACGAAAAAACACGAAAAAATATATAATTAATTAACAAAAATCATTAAAAAATTAAAAAAATCAGGATATTAGCTAAATATAAATTTGAAATATAAATTTGAAATGTATTCATATGATATGTATACAAATGTGAAATTAAACTTATGCAAAAATATGGTTTCTTGAAAATTACAAAAATTTACCGACAACCATTATTGCTCCTTTAGAGTTTAAAAAATTCTTAATGTCTTTAAATGAGTGTTTAAACTTTACTTTATATGCAATAAAATATGTGTTTTTATTCTTTATATGTAAAAATGTATCAAAATTTATATTTGTAGCGCTATGTGGCGTATGTAGTAAGTGTAACCGTATAACACACTATTATTTATTCAATATAATTATAACTACACATGCAAATTAAAAATCTTCTATTCAAAGTTATAATTTTGATATAAATGAGAAAACTAAATTTATACAAAAATATGGTGTCTTAAAAATTACAAATGTGATACCATTTAACACATAATTAATAGTGGCACCAAAAAACAAAACAAAATCAAAATTTTATAAATTTGTAAGACGTCGTATTTTTGTATAGATTTAGTTTTCACATTTTATTAGGAGATATTTTGACTTAGCATATGTCTTTGTATTTATTGAGTTCAATATCATTTCTGTGTATAAATACTCATACAGAATGAATAAGAAAGTGTGAATTACATTCATCATCACTTACTTTTTTAATATGGTATCAGAACAACCGATCTACTTCCACTCTAATCCTAATCTCTTCTTCTTCCATCACCATGGCTGTTGGAGATATTCCTATCACTTCAACCCTATGGCTAGTGCTACCATCTCTTCTTCATCAAACAACACATCCGACATGTTGTCTCTGGCGTTATCAAATAGACCACTTAACATTAATCTACCCAATCTCCAATTCTGTCTAGAACGCACAAATTATTCACTTTGGCGTCACTCAATTAAATCAACTTTGTCTGCGTATGATCTGGATTCATTTCTCAGCTCGAAACTCGCTCCATCAAATTTTTTACCCGGAACCCAGGTTGAATCATCAACTCATCAGATCCGCAATCCTGACTACAGCCTATGGAAAAAGAAGGACTGTATTATTTTACTATGGATTTAATCAATTTTATCTACACCTTTACTCGCTTATATTGTCCGCGCGCCAACAACATATGCAGCATGGGAGATTCTTGAGCAAATTTTGTATGCACAAACTCGCGCTAATTTGATGCACCTTAACCACCAATTGCATACCTTCTCAAAGGGTTGTCTTTCAATTCTTGAGTATGTCGAGAAGAAAAGGGCATTTTAATACTCCACTACAACCTTCTTCCCCATCCTCTTCAAATGTGCCTATGGTCATCCCTGCCCCACCATCTCCAAATGTTTCTAAAGAACCATTCTCAGCGCCTTCTTTGGATAATGCTCCTGCAGATTCATCATCGGAACAGTCAGGTATACCAATCTCATCATCTCATGCTCCTACTACCACTTTACCTTCTCATTTTTGTGTTGTTGACAACAACGAGCATCCTATGATAACCCGTTCTAAAACAAACAGTCTCAAACCCAAGACTTTTCTTTCAACAAAACATCCCCTGCCTAACACCATTGACCCTTACCTTGAACCCAAAGCATACTCTCTGGCTTGTAAATCACCTGAATGGCAACATGCAATGCAGGTTGAATATGATGCTCTTATGCGTAATGGGACTTGGACACTTGTTTTACCACCTTGTAATGCTAATATTGTTGGTTGTAAGTGGGTTTACAGGATCAAACGCAAAGCTGATGCTATTGAGCGTTATAAAGCTCGTTTGGTTGCCAAAGGCTTCAATCAAAAAGAGGGAGTCGACTATGTTGATACTTTTAGTCCAGTGGTAAAGCCGACTACTATTCGAATTGTTCTTACTATTGCACTTACTCTCAATTGGTCTTTACATCAGGTTGATATTAATAATGTTTTTTGAATGGGGATCTCTCGGAAAAAGTCTATATGGCACAACCACCTGGTTTTTTGGATCAGTCGAGACCATCTCATGTTTGTCTCCTACAGAAAGCTCTATATGGACTCAAACAAGCTCCTCGTGCTTGGTTCTCTAAACTCAGATTATTTCTTCTACAACATGGTTTATCAGCCTGCAAATCAGATACCACTCTATTTATTCGACGCTCCGGAAAACTTGTGCTTTATATCCTTATATATGTTGATGACTTGATTATTACCGGATCTAGTGCAACTGCCATCTCCGAGTTTATCAGTTTACTTAATGCCACTTTTTCTCTCGAGATCTTGGTCCGCTGCATTATTTTTTGGGAATTGAATTGGTGCGTCAGAAATCTTGTATGCTGCTGTCTCAACAAAAGTATGTACGTGAACTCTTACATCGCAGCAAAATGAGTGATGCTAAGCCTATTGCATCTCCTGCCGAGCCTGCATCTCGTCTTACCCAATCAGGTGATCCTTTTGATGATCCATTTCTCTATCGAAGTATTGTTGGTGCTTTGCAATATGTTACAGTTACACGTCCCGAAATTTCATATGTTGTTAATCGGGTATGTCAATTCATGCACAATCCAACTAATGTTCATTGGTCTGCCGTGAATCGCATTCTTAGGTATCTAAAAGGTACTTTAGATTCCGGACTTGTAATACGCCCTTGTACTGATCATCGTCTTATTGCTTACTCGGATGCGGGTTGGGCATCTGATGGTGATGATTGTCGCTCACAACATGGTTTTGCCATTTATTATGGTGGCAATCTAATCAGTTGGTCGTCTAAGAAACTACACGTTGTGGCCAAATCTAGTTCTGAGGCTGAATATCGAGCCATTGCTTTCACTGCTCAAGAACTCATTTGGCTGCAACAGCTTTTATAAGAACTCCAAGCTCCTTTCACGTCTCCGCCCATTCTTCTTTGTGACAATCTAAGTGTTATATATATGTCTGCTAATCCAATTTTTCATCAGCGTTCTAAACATATCAAGATTGATTATCACTTTATTCGAGAGCAGGTTGATGATGGCTCTCTTATCGTTAGACATGTTCGTTCTCTTGATCAAGTTGCAGATATATTTACCAAGGCAATCGGTACAGCTCGGTTTATCACATTGCGATCCAAGCTTCATGTCGATGTGCCTCCATGAGCTTGCCGGGGGGTATTAGGAGATATTTTGACTTATCATATGTCTTTGTATTTATTGAGTTCAATATCATTTCTGTGTATAAATGCTCATACAGAATGAATAAGAAAGTGTGAATTACATTCATCATCATTTACTTACTTTCTTAACTAATTTAATACATACCATATGAATAAAAAGTATTGTACTCATTTCAAATTTATTCTTATTTTTTATTTAGTATCCTTATTTTTCAAAGTTTTTTATGATTTTTTAATTATATATGTATATTTTAGCATTTTTAAAAGTTTCTTTTTGTGATTTTCGGTAATTTACCATTCGGCTAATTAATTAAATATGTATTTTTTTATGATTTTTATTGTTTTTAAATTTTTTTAGCATCAAATATTTTTTAATGATTTTTTAAATTAATTATGTATTTTTCGTATTTTTTCAAACTTTTTTATCATTTTTATTAATATTTCGATTAAATTTAAACATAAGGGTGGTTTCTGGTAAATTTTATAAACATATGGGTGTGACGTTATAATTTCCAAAAATAAGGGTGGTTTCTGAAAACCACCCATATATATGGATGGTTTTCGGTAATTTGCCCTAAAAAAGTACATTATTTTAAGTTATTAATTATAAAAAATACGTCATTGTTTAAGGTTTAAAAATTTCGAATTTGAATTTAGTAAAATTATATTGTTTAGAATTATTATTGATCTAAATTCCGTTGTTTTATGATTAAATTTTGGATTGTGCCTGGATTTGGTTTTATGTCGTACGGGTCCAAATCCACCGAAAAGACATTCCCGAGTTTGCGGCCTGAAAGTCTAAATCCCTTGCATTCTGTTTGATTGCATGGAAATTTTAAAGGAAAATGTTTAGGTGTGTTTGGTTGTATCACGAAAAATAAAGAATAAAAAAGGAAATATGTAAACTTTTCTTCTCAATTTTTCATTGAAAAATTACTTTCTTTTACATTTTTCTTAAAATTTTCTTTCCACTACTTTTCTCTCATCCAAAGTGAGGGTTAAAATACACTTGTAAGGTTTACAGTTCGAGAAGGATCAATCATTTTTCGTACGACGGTCAGACATAATTTTGATCGTCGATTGATTATAATCTAACGGTTGAGATTTAAAGTAAAATAACCATCAAATCTAACCGCCCCGTATTTTTCGCAAATTCAACCGTCTATATAGGGACTACGCGTAGTCGAGAACTAATATGATACGGTTCTAGTAGTTTTTTTATGAAAGGAGAGGGAATGTATGGACTTCCAGAAAAAGAGAATGAAATGTCATGCTTAATATTCAACTAATGTTATAACATTTTCTGCATGTGTGATATTTCAAATGTGTGACAAATTTAGAAGAATATTTGAAGCTACAAAGAGGTGACGAAGAAGTCAGTTCCCAGAAGGAAGACAATGTATGCGGAGAAGCCCGTAACAATTAAGGGAGAGAAGAAGAGAGCACCTTAACTCATATCCAAGAGCTGTGAACGAAAGGATGTAGTTGACCGAAAGGCCAAGGAGGAAGCCGGATAGAGGAGATTATTCGAGATTACAGTTGAGAAGATGAAACGAGCCATTATATTAGATGTTGATATTGTGAATATTGTTATTGGAAAGGTAGTTGTTGAGGATATCATTCACCTGATGTGAACATGAATGTCCTTCTTTCTCATAAATATATATGTATAGGTTTAGGTTCTAGGAGGAAATTAAATATTTGTAAGACGTAGGACAAAATCTCAACCATTGATTTGATTAATTTGACGGTTGAGATTAAAGTTGGTTTTTATTAAAGTTGGCGGTTGGATTTTCGAAAAATACGGGGCGGTTTTTTATTTTAAATTTCATCCGTTGGATGATTATAAAATAAACAGTTGAGATTGTGTCCTTCGGTTTCACAAATGATTGATTGTCTTCCTTGATCTTTATCCTATATATCATATGGAACCCCCACCTTTTCATGGATCCATGGATCCCTCTTTGCATTCGTTGATTGCATTTACTGTTTGCATTTTGGACGCACCAGATTGTGCCAGCGCATTAATGAGCATGTGCAACTCACGTGTGCATTTGTCATGTGCAACTCACATGTGCATTTCAAAAATGCAAACACGTGGCACAATCTGGTGCACACAAAAAATGCAATCAACGGTGATGAAGGGGGATCTATAGATCCATGGAAAGAGGGGGTTCCACATGATACTTCCCCTATATATATATATTCATTATAAGGTAAAGTTCAAGAGAAACAAAGAGGTTATGGGAGACGGGAGGACTTAATATCATCCGTTAGATTAAATTAATCTGCGGTTGAGATTAAAGTTGGTTTTTATATAATGGGCGGTTGGTTTTGCAAAAAATCTTAGCGGTTGATATTAACGGTTATTTTTTTGAATCAAATCTTATTTGTTAGATTACTTGTATTCAACGTTTGAGATCATATTTCACATTTATTTATCCGTCCTCCTAGAATCTTACTCTTTATTATAAATGATAATTCATTATTTGGATGACTTTTAGAACTTTATGCAAGTCTTTTATGTGTATTTACATAGAATGAATTTGTTTTAACGATTTTCTCTTATAACTAAGATGAGGACAATAATTACGAGTTTGTTTTGGGCATGGAGTGGTCAACGTGGCGATGAGTTTGCCTTTTGCGAGGTTCTCTTTGGGAATTTTCAACCGCAATTCCCGCAAATATACTGCACCACGCCCTGCTGTAATGGAAACAGATCTACGTGTCGAGCTGGAGTGTAGAAATGGCCGTATGCACGGAACGTGTATGACGAAATTACTCAAAAGAGTATGGTTGTTTCTACCGGAAGATGATTTGGTGAGAGTTAGAATGTGCCACCATCCAAAAGTTCAAACTTAAATGCCCAGTTGTTTTGCGGAAAATGGGAGGTTGGAAAGAAATTCTGGAGAACATGAAGTGGTGTGTTTGGTTGTTTATTGAAAGCGAAAACAAAATCAGAGGTTCAAACTATTTACATTTTACCTTTAATTTTTCATCTAAATCTTCCTACGTCCAAATGGAAAGGAACCCAAACCAACCGGATACTATGATGATGAGTTTTTGATGGATGATGTTTTATAATGGTGGTGCCACTTCAAATGCCAGCTGATTTCCAAGTTACGTAGGCATGCCTCTCTGGACCGGGATTGAGCTGATTGTAAACGCTTGTTTTTGGTGCATTGGAGCTTAATACTGCAGATTATTACCCGTTTTTTTGTTTTATTCTAAATATTATTTTGTTTTGATTTTTTAGCATTGAAGTGTAAGCTTGGTGATTTGCTTGGATTTGAAGAAAAGGGATAGGATAGTCACCAGTGCTTCAGCTCTTCTTGTAAGTCACTTCTACACAATTAAGATAAGTTTGTGGAATGTGGAGTACTAAATTGAAATTATGTATTTAAAATGAATATGTTGATGCTTTCGCTAACTGGATTCAAACACATTTTTGCTGTTTAATACAGTGTACTGAAATTTCATACATGGAGTTTTTATAATAAAGCAAAATGATTGTGATAGATCAACATGCTTATAGTTTTTGATTGTAAATCTGAAGGACTGTAGAAGTCAAGCTAAAGCATTCTGTTGCTGCTACTACAATACTTAATAGAGTCCAACATTTTCTGCAAACTATCTCTGAGGTTGTGTGTTATCAACTGGAGTGTGGAGTTGCTATAAAAAGAACCGAACTTGTCATTGGGTTGTGCAGACATGAAATTAAGTAGAAAATTCTGCTTTCTTCATTTCAGTTCCTTATGTCTATCTCTGCTGCTAATTGCAGACCATCGTGTCAATGCTTTTACGGAAGAGGAAAAGGTATTCGTAGATAGAACTTTGACCTTGTCATTACGGATTTTTGATCTTGTTTGTTTCTTATTCCTAAGTATGTTTATTTCTTAGAAATTTTACATAATCTATCTGGGTGATCACCTGATTGACCGCGACTTGGCTGTTCAGATGCACCTAAATGTTCTTTCGGCAATAAAAGGAAGGTGACTATCCACTTATATATGGATTTTCTTATCCATGAACGCTTAAATATACGTCTTGAATATAATTTTTTCAATTCTCGAGTTTGTATCATGCTTACACATCATTCTGCAGTGATGGTGCTGCTAGAAAGTCCTTGGTGTATAGCTACACAAAAAGCCTAAACGCTTTTGCTGCACACTTATCAGAAGATGAAGCTCACGAGATATCACGTATGTGACAAGTTTTTCATGAACATGATAACATTACTACAGCATTTGCTCACTGTTTGTCAAACCAGTGATTAATATACTACTTGCAGAAATGGATGGAGTGCTTTCTGTTTATCCTAATGGTTATCATCATCTTCACACAACAAAGTCATGGGACTTTATAGGGCTTCCACAAACAGCGAGAAGAAAATTGAATGTTGAAAAAGACATAATAGTTGGTCTTTTGGACACAGGTGCTGCATTCAATTGTTTGCTTATATTGAAACAAGTTACTACATCTGAAATTAATGTAACAAAGCATTGTATAATCCTACAAATGTCAGGAATCACTGTGGAGTCTGAGAGTTTTAAGGAAAATGGATTAGGTCCGCCTCCTGATAAATGGAAAGGAACTTGCGGACAGCATCCCAATTTCACTGGATGCAACAAGTGAGTAGCAAGTTAACTACCAATGTCGTTGAGAAATGTTTATTTTGCTCAGTTTATTGTTTGTCTAACTGTTATTTGGTCGTAAAGCAAGGTGATAGGCGCAAGATACTTTAAGTTAGATGGATTTGAAGATCCAGCAGATATTTTATCCCCAGCTGATGCTGAAGGACATGGAACTCACACATCATCAACTTTAGCAGGAAATTTAGTTCCTAACAAAAGCCTTTATGGCCTAGCTAAAGGGACAGCAAGAGGTGCTGTTCCGTCAGCCAGAATCGCTATGTACAAGGTCTGTTGGGTCAGCTCAGGTTGCTCAGATATGGACATTCTTGCTGCATTTGATTCTGCAATTCATGACGGAGTTGATCTTATATCCATTTCGATTGGCGGTGCTGGAGCTAATTTTTTAAAGGACTCTATTGCTATTGGGTCCTTTCACGCTATGAAGAAAGGGATTTTAACAGTTGCATCAGCTGGAAATAATGGACCTAGCCCAAGCAGTGTCACTAACCATGCTCCTTGGATTCTGACAGTTGCAGCTAGTGGGATCAATAGGGACTTCAGGAGCAAAGTATCCCTGGGGAATGGACAGACTGTTGAAGTAAGTTGAAGTTTTGAATGTGCATGTGTGTGAACTCTTTTCCAATTTCCTGTCAAACTTTAGTTTCTGGCGTTGAAAAACATTTCATAACCATGTTCGTTTGTTTCACTTTTTTTCAACTGGCACTTAAGTTTTCCCCACTCCATGTGATGCAGGGTGTTGGAATAAGTGGATTTCAGCCAGCCAAGAAAATGTATCCTCTTATTCATGGGGCGGATGCAGCTAGGAACTCAGAGAGCAAAGAGAGAGCTAGGTAAAATGAGATCACCCATTTCATAACTCACCTAATTTGGCATTCATGATATTTGACTTGTGATCACATTAAGCTTTTGCAATACACTAAACTATGTGCTTTATTATTACAGATTATGTTTGGACGACTCTTTGGACCCACGCAAAGTAAATGGAAAGGTTGTTTTCTGTGTTCTGTCAACTTGGGGTGCTGATTCCATTGTAAAACAAGCTGGAGGAGTAGGAACCATTATTGAAAGCCCAGTTTTTCTTGATACTCCCCAAATATTTATGTCACCAGGAACTATGGTTAATATCAGTGTTGGTGATGACATCAATAGTTACATTCACTCAACGAGGTAGCCCTGTCCCTGTCTTCTTCGATCCCATCTCTTTCACATTCATTATTATGGTAGGTACTTGGTACCTTAAATTGATGAATAATTTCATTAATCTTTCATTTTTATTTCTTTGTGTAGACACAGTTCACCATCTGCCGTTATTTACAAAACTCATGAAGTTAAAATTTCAGCGCCTTTCGTTGCATCATTTTCATCACGTGGTCCGAACCCTAGCTCAGGGAATCTCCTCAAGGTCAGAAATCAGAATTTTCCCACACATTTCTTTAACTTGAATAACTGTTGGCTTCCTTTTTCCCGAATGAATTCTTAAACTATTTTGTGAATCAGCCTGATATAGCTGCACCTGGCATAGACATACTAGCTGCGTACACTCCATTGAGATCACTTACTGGACAGAAAGGTGACACCCAGTTTGCAAAGTATTCTCTGATGTCGGGAACATCTATGGCATGCCCTCATGTTGCTGGCGTGGCTGCATATGTGAAATCTTTCCATCCAGATTGGTCTCCATCTATGATCAAATCTGCCATTATTACTACAGGTAAACTGACTTCTGACCTGCCAACCATAGTTTTAATTTGGGCTTGGGTACAGCAGATTCTCTTATACTATTTTTTTCAGCCACCCAATGAGCAAAAGAGTGAACAAGGACGCGGAGTTTGCATATGGTTCGGGTCAAGTGAATCCATCTAGAGCCAAGAACCCTGGACTAGTCTATGAAGCAGACGAGCTCTCTTACATTCAATTCTTATGTCATGAAGGCTACAATGGATCATCATTAAGCGTCTTAGTCGGATCCAAACCTGTCAACTGCTCGCAGCTCCTTCCGGGATTTGGCCAGGATGCTCTCAACTACCCCACTTTACATCTCAGCTTAATCAACAAAAACCATACGACAACAGGTATCTTCAGACGCAGGGTCACCAATGTTGGACCAGCTGTATCCGTCTTCAACGTAACTGTGAAAGCTCCTCCTGGCGTGACAATCACTGTGAGACCGACAACATTGAACTTCACTAAAAAGCTGCAGAAGAAGAGTTTCACTGTTGTGGTAAAGGCAAATCCAATGGAAACTGGGCAGATAGCTTCGGGTTCACTTATATGGAGAAGCTCCAGGTACCTCGTGAGGAGCCCCGTTGTGGTCTATAGCCCTGATAACTGATAGCAAGTATTTATAACTCCATACAAATGTCTACAACTTGTACAAGTCACTCCTCTGTTCAGTTTTATTATCAAGTAAATAATTTTACGTAAAGAGTGTTGTTTTGAACGTTAGGTACACAACAACAACAATAAGAAAAATTAGAAAAGGTATTATGAACTACCGTTAAAAGAAAAAGTTATAGTATTAGTCATCAAAAATGACAAATAGGAGTTGTAAATTACTATCAAATGACATGTTACCGTCCGAACTTCAAAAATGACAAATATGAGCTATCAATGAATTTTACGGTTCGGACTACAAAATATGACAAATAGGAGGCAGATTTCAAAAATAATTATCAACTTAAAATATCTTACATCAACGATAACTTATTTTTTTATAGTAAAAAAGAATTCGTTATTTAAAAAAACTTTTGATAAAGCTTTCATATTTATTTAGTACTACCACGTAGGGTTGAATAAATTATATGTGAGACATAAAGACTTTATCTTAGATGTTGATTTTGATAATCCAACGGTTGAGATTGAAGTTGATTTTTATTAAATAGGCGGTTGAGTTTGCAAAAACCCAAGCGGTTGAATTTGACGGTTTTGTTTAAGACAACCTCATCCAATGGATTATTAATAGGGTTTATTGCTGAAAACCACCTCTTATAGGGCGTAATTGCCGAAAACCGTCTCTTATACATTTTATTGCCAAAAACCACCCGTTGTTCGTTTCATTTTTTATGGTCTCACATATATTTAGATGTCCTTATTGAATGTTATCCTATTTGTATACTCGTTTCATTATATCATTTTCATATCCATTAAGGGGTTGAACCAACCCAAATTCTACTCTTGGTGATAGTTGATGGCCTTTTGTAATTTTCCCTATAAAAACTGTTGGGCTTTGTTAAAAAATCGATCCGGTTGATGTGGGCTGTTTGGAATAGAAGCGTATTAACAGGGGTACTTTGGTCATGAAAAATATGAAGCTAGGGTTTCCATTATATATATTTTTCGCTTTCATAATCAGTGTGCAGACACAATCCGACTCCCAGCGGCGCATCCTCTTACGTTGTCTGTTTGATTATGGCTACTCCAGATGTTATTGCTCCGGCGGTCAATGAAGACTCTTTGGCTTACCCCGAAGTTAAGCTTTTCAACAAATGGAGCTTCGAAGGAGTTGAGGTTTGTCTCTGCACTTTTTTCTATCTTGTTATCATCGGTTTTAATTAGGGTTTGATTAGTTACCTTTTTTGATTCTGTGTTTTATATTTTTGTGTTTGCCCCATTTTTTACAATTCAATTTGTTTTCCAATCCAATTGATATTTAGATTGATTAATTGATGTTAAATTTTAAAGATCTCAGAAAGAATCACACTTGCGTGGTTGATCCGAGCTATATGTGATCTGTACATGAATTCAAGAATTGTGGTTGTAATTTGTTTCCGGTGCGAATTTCCTGTTATTTGCAGGTCAATGACATGTCTTTGATTGATTACATTGGAGTGAACTCAGTCAGGCATGCAAACTACGTTCCACACACTGCCGGAAGGTACTCTGCCAAGAGATTCAGGAAGGCTCAGTGCCCTATTGTTGAGAGGTTGACTAACTCGCTCATGATGCACGGACGTAACAACGGAAAGAAGCTTTTGGCTGTCAGGATTGTGAGGCATGCTATGGAGATCATCCATCTCTTGACTGATCAGAACCCAATTCAAGTCATTGTTGACGCAATTGTTAACAGGTAGATGTTAATGATGTTTACAATTTTTATTGTCGGAAAATATATATCATGCACATCGAGCCATCAAATTGATGATATTGATTACTTTTTATTATCTGTGACAGTGGACCGAGGGAAGATGCTACCAGGATTGGTTCAGCTGGTGCTGTTCGTAGACAGGCAGTTGATATCTCTCCTCTCAGAAGAGTTAACCAGGCAATCTACCTCCTAACTACAGGAGCTCGTGAAAGTGCATTCAGGAACATCAAGACCATTGCTGAATGCCTTGCTGATGAGCTCATCAATGCTGCCAAGGGATCATCAAACAGCTATGCTATCAAGAAAAAAGATGAAATTGAGAGGGTTGCTAAGGCTAACCGTTAAGAACATCCCCAAGTTCCATCAGATACTTTTTGTTTTAGTTTTTTTTCTTCTCTTTTCATTTACCAACATTTTGAGCAGTATGCACCATCTTTAAGTATTTTGTCATTTATGTCATTGAGATAGTTTTTTGTCCTAAACTTTGTAGTGATGTCTCTCTAAAACAACTTCTAGATTCAAAACATTTTTGCAATACAAATATTCCTAGGGTTGTGTCATTTGGAGGAAGGCCTTTTGTCAAGCCAAATGTTTAAACATTTCAAAGATACTACACTGGCGCCATCAATTCCTAGGGTTTGAACCACCATATTTGTTCAGAAAATTTACCAGCTTTTGGCCTTGCAGAAGCTTCTACCTCAAGTATCTTGCAATCTGACAGTTGATGACTTTTAAATGTCAGCTGCATATTCCTCAATAGTTTGGGCAAGAAATCTGGTAACTTCCTCCATCTTCAACTATCATCATCGGTAATCAGATTAATTAGTTTTGTCTCTCCAAACTCCTGCAACAACCTGGCCATCAATGCCATACTTGAATATGAAAGCATCAGTGGCAACTATTGTTGGAGATTGTTTAATTTCTATATAAGAAGAAAATGGGTCTGTCTCATTTTTTAGAGTTAATTTCGGTGTCTTATTTACATCGAAACAAATTGTTCAAGTCTTGATAAAATTTATTGCAAGATTTAATATAAGATTAAATACTCGATCGTCAAAATTGATAGAGTATCGAGTGACTTATCGATACTCGGAGTTGCATAAAAAACATGTCAAAATTGAGTCCATTGGTAGTGGATCACAAGATTTGTTGTTTTTTAAATCTCACATTGGTGGGATGGTGGAAAATGCTAGATTATATTTATAGTCATACTTTGGCTATGAATATATTGTTTTTGAGAAAGTTTTATGAAAACATCCATGCAAGGGTGTTGATGGTCCAGATTATTTGGTCTTATATCGCCAAACGTGTGTGCGCCCGCATCATGCGGACAGGAATGGAGCAATCCACAACTTGATTTTGCATTCTTTTTAAGTCACTATGTACATATGTGACTGATAAGGCACTTTTGTATGCTGTTTTAGGTCCTTTACACTGCTTATAATTCTAACATATTTAGTATAAGATTACGCTTTTGGTGTAGTTTTGTATCTCAGGTTGATTGAAAGAGTTAAAACAAAAGTGCAACAAGAAGGAATTTCGGGAAAAGACAACAAAGTTGACAAGAGCCAAGGAACCAACGAGCGCGCGAGAAGTGTAGCGCGCGAGTATGAGTCGCGCAGAGCAGAGCTAGACGATGACGTCAACAACCAGTGACAAATCCGGAGTGATTACGTCATCACGCGCAAAGAATATTTCTAAGTTTGGATTTTGGAGATAAAGATATTTCCCATATATTTTCTTGCCTTATTATTCGTGGAAACCCTAGAAGGCAAGAGTATAAATACAAAACTTCAAGGAAATCACAACAAGCGAATTGGAGCGATTCTGAGCCGAAGAGCGGAATTTGTAGAGGAGATCGCAGAGCTGCCGGCGCAAGACTGAGACGCGCGACTGTCGACGCACATCAGGCTATTAGTTTCAATACTTGTTGTTTTTCATATAAGATTTGAGATGAATATGTTCAGCATGTCTAGCTAACTTTCTGAATTCAGTTTAGACGTTGATCTTTGAATAATATGTTTTGAGGTTTTATTCTTAATGCAAGACCTGTTTAGTATTATTACTCCGAGCATATTTGCATGATAACTAGTTTAGATAGTTATGCGAAGCCTTTACCAGCAGACCTAATAATAGACTCTATTATCTAACGTTAAACTATCAGAGGTACGTTACAGTGAATGATAGGAGTGGCACTGGAATAGTTAATCACTACCTTTACCGAATTCGTGGTTAATTAGTAATAGAATATATGTGTAAGTTATAGTGATAAGTCTAAGCTGAGCTCATCTCTTATTTATTGTCTAACTCTCATATTGCACTCTGCGCCAGTAGTACTTGCGCTTCTGTTTCTTATTTTGTTCACTCACATTCACAACTCCAATTTTAGTTTGTAGATAAAAGACGACTTCTCACCTTTCCCTGTGGATTCGACCCCTGCTTGCCGAGACTATACTAAGGAGGAGAGGGATAAATTTGCAGCACTCAACGACGTGCTCGTCAGTGACATGATTTTTCACCTTATGTTATGCAACTAACCTAAGTATCAAAAACTGCGTAGTCTTCTATCTTTTCCACGTTTATTGAGAAGGTGCTCGTCATTGTATGAGCTTTTTCTCTGCTGGTTGTTAGCTCCAGACCACTATAAAAGGAGGGTCGCTCCCTCTTTGTATTATATCTACAAACACATAACAATCTCCTCCCTCATGAGTCATAGCTCCAGTGATACATTTTGATGATAGTAAAGGTGCGGTCCTTTTCGCTTCTTTTGATCAGTGCCTGTAGTAAAGAAGTTTCGTTGTCGTATTGACGAGCACGTCAGTGAGTGCTGCAAATTTGTCCCTCTCCTCTCCTTAGTATAGTCTAGGTAAGTCAGGGGTCGAATCCACAGGGAACGGTGAGAAGTTGTCTTTTATCTACAACTAAAGATTGGAGTTTGGTGAGTAAAAACAAGTAAAGGAAAGAAAACAGGGGCGTGAGTACCACTGACGCACATAATACAATACGAGTGTTAGAATATAAACTAGAGATGAGCTCGGCTTAGACTTATCACTATGAACTTCTATGTTTATCACGGGTTTTCTAAAGATCTATGACTGATTGTTCACGTAAGCTAAGGTCTGGTAAAGGCTTAAAAACTTACACATATATTCCGGTAACGGTCTATATGATATTAGTACCCAACCTAGTCTAATTAACCACGAATCCGGTAAAGGTAGTGATTAACTATTCTAGTGCTACTCCTATCATTCACTATAACGTACCTCTGATAGTTTAACGTTAGATAATAGAATCTATAATTAGGTCTGCGGGTAAAGGCTTCGCCTAACTATCTAAACTAGTTATCATGCAAGTATGCTCGGAGTAATAATACTAAACAGGTCATGCATTAAGAATAAAATCTCAAAACATATCATTCATAGCTTAAAGTCTAAATTGAATTCAAAAAGTTAGCTAGACATGCTGAACATATTCATCTCAATATCTATATGAAAACAACAAGTAAAGACACTATAGTCTGGTGCGCGCGTCGTCAGTGCGCGTCTCAGTCTTGCGCCGACAGTTCTGCGATCTTCTCTTTCAATCTCCTCTAAGTCGCCTCTCTCTGCGTATATATGTACATGTCTGAAATTTTCTGGTAGCTGTGTATTTATACTCATGCCTTCTAGGGTTTCCACGAATAATTAGGCAAGAGAATATATCCTTATTAAAAATCAGCTTTGGAAATATCTTTATCTCTAAATTCCAGACTTAGAAATATTCTTTGCGCGTGATGACGTCATCACTCCGGATATTTCATTGATTGCTGACGTCATCGTTTGGCTCTGCTCTGCGCGACCCATACTTGTGCGCCACACTACTCGCGCGCTCGTTGGTCATCGGCTCTTTTTACTTGTTGTGTTTTGTTCTGAGATTCAGCCTTATTGTAGCACTTTTGTTCTAACTCTTCTAATCAACCTGAGATACAAAACTACACCAAAAGCGTAATCTTATACTAAATATGTTAGAATCTAAGCAGTGTAAAGGATCTAAAACAGCATACAAAAGTGCTCTATCAAATCCCCATGTCTGCGCCACATGTCTGCGCCACTCACAAAAGTGCTCTATCAAATCCGGCTAATTCCTTACCTCTTGTGTAATGCACGCGTGATTACTGGACTTACTGCACCACATGTCTGCGCCACTCACATATCCTGCGCAACTGTGACTATACAACACAAAACTGATTTCAGTAATTAATTCAAACTTTGTGTTACCTCTCTTGTGGAATGCATACCAATTCGGATGATTGGGAGATAATCCTGCTTAAGCACCGGTCACCGAATTCTTCTTGATTTGCAATTGTATGGTTATTCGTGTCCGCTTTCTCTATTATGTGATCGATTCGCGTTTTTAGGGTTTCTGAGCTTTACGTCTTTGACGCTTCACTTTTTTTGTTCCTCGGACAGTTTGATACACACTTTGTTGCACGATTTCTTCTTTTCATTGTTTCGGCCTTTTGAGCTTTAACTTTTGAATTGAATACTTTCTGGTCCGGATCTAAATTTTTCCCTAGAACGATTTCTAATCATGGCATTCAGATAGCAGCTATGGAACCACGCCCCGCTCTCGCTTCTGACCAGTCGCGCGCAAGTCAGGTCGCGCGTTTGCAACCGCGCGCCCCTTCCGGAGCAACTAACTTCAGCGAAGACGGTCTGTTTTCCCGTCTCGTCACGCCATTAGGGTTTCGCCTTCGGCACTTGCGTGACTGAGCTTGCTCTTCTTCCTTTGACCGCGAAGTACCAACCTCCACGACCACTCATAACCATACAACCGCTCCTCAAGTTTTGTTCGGTCGACTGCTTCTCTAGGACGTTTCTATCAACTCCACATCCCTCTTTATTCCACTCAAGAGTACATACAAAATTCAAAAAAATTAACAAAAAATCAGAATAAGTCATATATGCACAAATTACGCAGATGCGCGAGTAACGCACACAAGTCGCACACGCCACTGTTTCTTGCGCACAATTACCTCTTGAGATTTCACATGTCAGCTAGTCTAAGCAAAAAAATAAAAAATTTAAACTAAACTACTCCTAAGATAGATGTACTACTCCCCACACTTAAACAAAAATGTGCCCTCACGTTATGCACAAGTAAAAAGTGAAGAAGTACGCATGCATGCAAAAAACTAAGTTATCTAAAAAAACAAAAAATCCTAATGCAACTAAAACGTGTAAAGTAAAGTGACGGGTTACCTCCCGACAAGTGCCTTTGTTTATCGTCGTTGGCTCGACAGTACCTTGCGCAGAGTATGGCGCAGCAGTGTTCTCCCCCCACACTTGAATTTTTGCCTATTTTGTTATCAGCTTTGTTCCTGCATGGCAAACATTCAAGTGCATAATTAGAATCAGTGCTTAACTGGGAGTTAGTGACATCAAAACCAGAATAAAAGTTTGGAATAAAAAGGTTCAAATTTGTTGATATCGCGCGAGTCATAGCGCACGTCTGCACTCACTCACGAGCTTCTCTCGAACCATGGTGTACTCACGCACCAGCTGGCGCGCGACTTGGCTCGTTCAGCTCCAAAGGTTCATCCAGATCAAACTTTTGATCATATTTAAGACCACTCTTGGCGATATCAGGCAGTGTCTCCCCCTTACCCTTGTAGTCATAATCTGAGTGGTATATCGGTTGTTGAAGCGCAACCACAGGTTCCTGCACATCAGATGGTACAAGCCTATTAGCAACAATTAATTCATTAAACGCTCCAATGTACCTCTCATCTGCTGGCGTTGATTCAGCATGCTCTTCAATAATCTCCTCATCCGAATCTGCTGAATCCACTGAATGCGCCTCCAGTTGCGCGCTTTCCAGTGCGCGTGTGACAGCTGGTGCACTTGATGTCTCCTTGTCTGTCCTGAGTATCTCTGCATTGACCCCGTTTTGAGAAGAAGTTCTTCCTGCTTTCCTTTGCTCCATGATTTTGATTATGATAGCGGAGATCTGTGTCAGCTGATTGAAAGTGAAACGCTTGTCGTTTTGCTCTTCGTTCTTGCGTATGGTGTCTGCCAGCTGACCGACTATGTCCTCCAGAGACCTTCTTGGTTGTTGATTGTATTGCACTGGTCCTTCAGCGCATCTGTGAGGTGGGTTGTATGAAGTAGCTGGCGCGAAAGGTCGCGCAATAGCTGGCGCGAAAGTCGCGAAATAGTCGCAGTGTCTCTGGTGGCAGTACTCTACACCAAGGCTGGTTGTCGATGTGAGGAGCAAACATCTCCTTTATGGTGCGTCGATCTACCGATTGCGCAGGAATGCACGCGACAGGTGGTGGCGCACGAGCATCAACATTATATTGGATCTGGACCTCATTCCTCAATGACGCATCGACCATGCTTTGCTCAAAATCTCTCTGAACCTCCCTTCTAATAGCATCCAACTCTGCGGGGTTCAGTCTAGCAAACAAATTCACGGCATTGCGCGCTGGCGCATCTGGTGTGTTATCCATGCGTCTACCGATCACGCTGTTCTCACCACTAACTTCCATGCAAAAGCAAAAACAACAGCGAGATTAAAAGTAACTAATTTTTTTTGGAATTTTTTATATATAAAAGAACAGAAAGTAAATAACAAAAGAAAAGAAAAGAAAACTTCTCTAGCGCGTTCCCCGGCAACGACGCCAAAATTTGGCGAGCACGTCGTTGAGTGCTGCAAATTTGTCCCTCTCCTCCTTAGTATAGTATAGGTAAGTCAGGGGTCGAATCCATAGGGAACGGTGAGAAGTTGTCTTTTATCTACAACTAAAGATTGGGGTTTGGTGAGTAAAAACAAGTAAAGGAAAGAAAACAGGAGCGTGAGTACCACTGGCGCACAGAATACAATACGAGTGTTAGAATATAAACTAGAGATGAGCTTAGCTTAGACTTGTCACTATGAACTTTTATGTTTATCTCAGGTTTTCTAAAGATCTATGACTGATTATTCACGTAAGCTAGTGTCTGGTAAAGGCTTAATAACTTACACATATATTCCGGTAAAGGTCTATATGATATTACTACCCAACCTAGTTTAATTAACCACGAATCCGGTAAAGGTAGTGATTAACTATTCTAGTGCTACTCCTATCATTCACTGTAACGTACCTCTGATAGTTTAACGTTAGATAATAGAATCTATAATTAAGTCTGCGGGTAAAAGCTTCGCCTAACTATCTAAACTAGTTATCATGCAAGTATGCTCGGAGTAATAATACTAAACAGGTCATGCATTAAGAATAAAACCTCAAAACATATCATTCATAGCTTAAAGTCTAAACTGAATTCAGAAAGTTAGCTAGACATGCTGAACATATTCATCTCAATATCTATAAGAAAACAACAAGTAAAGACACTATAGCCTGGTGCGCGCGTCGTCAGTGCGCGTCTCAGTCTTGCGCCGGCAGTTCTGCGATCTTCTCTTTCAATCTCCTCTAAGTCGCCTCTCTCTGCGTATATATGTACATGTCTGGAATTTTCTGGTAGCTGTGTATTTATACTCTTGCCTTCTAAGGTTTCCACGAATAATTAGGCAAGAGAATATATCCTTATCTCTAAAAATCAGCTTTCGAAATATCTTTATCTCTAAATTCCAGACTTAAAAATATTCTTTGCGCGTGATGACGTCATCGCTCCGGATATTTCGCTGATTGCTGACGTCATCGTTTGGCTCTGCTCTGCGCGACCCATACTCGCGCGCCACACTACTCGCGCGCTTGTTGGTCTTCGGCTCTTGTTACTTGTTTTCTTTTGTTCCGAGATTCAGCCTTATTGTAGCACTTTTGTTCTAACTCTTCTAATCAACCTGAGATACAAAACTACACCAAAAGCGTAATCTTATACTAAATATGTTAGAATCTAAGCAGTGTAAAGGATCTAAAACAGCATACAAAAGTGCTCTATTACGTATCTGAGAAGGATTTGCCTAACCACATCCAACACGTAAGGAATGCAACCTCAACAACATATCTGATTTTATATCTATAAATTTTCATTCAATATTATTCTGTTCAATAATTTTAATAATATTTAGATCATATTTACTGCACTATTTCTAACAATCAACTCTCTATTATAGCATACAAAAAGGTCACTCCAGCACTATTTCTAACAATCAACCCACGAGAGAGCAATTTAAGTCAAGAGTATATTTTGTATTCTACTAATAGTTCCTAAAGGGGGGTTTTAAATAATTATTTTTAAGGAGTAACAAATAATATATAACTACAAACACATCAATTTAAGGAGTTGCTTGCAACATAAAATAATTATTACCATGTAAAAATCATGTGAATTTGTTTAGTTGTGATTAAGTTTGGTGGTAAGTCTTCAAAAATTAAATATTTTATTTTTGAAGATTTACCACCAAACTTAATCACGATATTCACTCTATTTATTTTAACAATTCATGCTCACAATATAATTAAAATAATGATCAACAAGAGAATCAAATAATACATGTTACCTTTGAGTTTTATGTTTTCCACAAAATTGTTTGGAGATGGTCTTTTTAGACTCTTCACCTCGTTCTCCGGCTCAAGGTATTAGTAAATTTTCCACGTTGAATTGCTTAAGTTGATTTTTTATATTTTCTACAAATACTTTCAAGGGGGAACTTATCTTCCTAACCCTCGGCATTTGCAATAAAAAAAAATTTCAACTTAGTGTGACGGCTCCACAAATTCAACGCGTAATAATATTTTTCCTTTGACCCTCCGAACGTGTGTCAAGTCCCTCTAAGACATTTTATATTAACTCCATATTTTAAAACACTTCAACTCGCAAATAGTAGTATACATTAAGTCACTTGCATCACAATATTTTTAGAATATATGTGAAACATAAATATCAAAATTTAATAGAGTTGAACATCAATTAAAATATTCAGCATTTCATCACATCATGCAACACATTTCATACTCACAACTCATGCAATATAAAAAAAACTTGCTCACAAAATAACTCAATACATGCTAAAAAAATAAAACGTGCTGACACAATAAACTAACACTTCCACCCCACACTTGAACTAAACCGTGTCCCCACGGTTCAACTCTAGCATTAAGATGGGACACACACAAGACTCAAGGTGAAAAATAAAAAATACAAATGATAATGTGTTAAAAACAACTAATTAATTTAATTGGGTTACCTCCCAATAATTGCATTTGTTTAACGTCGTTGGCTTGACGGTACCTCGTTAATTTTGGATATTTGATCTGCCTAAGGGTACGCTTTTCACGAGAAGCCTTGTTCAAGTGATCAACCACATATTTTTTATCCTTCTTTCATTTATGACCGGTAGTGGTTCACCTTTGCCTATGAAAATATCCGGAAATGGCTTCAATTCAATCTTAGGAACATCTAGTGCATCTTCTCCATAAGCCACCAAATCATGCTTCTCCACAATCAATGGAATCGTAATGTCCACCTTTCTATTTAACTCCAAAAATTCCTTATCCATTGCTAAACTCTTCGTAGACTTTTTCATCTGCATTAGAAACGGATTAGAAATTGGAAAATTCAGATTTACCTCAGCCCGCCCCGCGGACGCTGAAGTATTTTCTGTCGCGGACGCTACTGAATTTTTCAATATTTCTTCACCCTCCGCGCCGTGTAATTGTTCACCCTCCGTGGAGCAACGGTCTCAATCCATCAAGCAAATACTCCACTAATATAATCTCCGGTATACCCAAATTGTAACAACTTTACTCCAAAGTGTTGAACTGTTCCACGTAATCATACATCGACTCGGTTGGACCTTGTTGAATAGTGGATAACTCCCTTTTGCTCTCGCTAGAATATTGTAGTATTTATTCAAGAATTTTCTTTGCATTTGATCCCATGTATGAATACTTCCTGAAGGCAAAGACAAGAACCAATTTTTTGCAAGGTTAGTTAAACTTAAGGGAAATAATTTTAACTTGAACCATTCTTCCGACGCGGCATATGGTCTAAATGTTTGGCAAATTCCTGTGAATTCATGCAAGTATTGCATTACATTTTCTCCCGGTAATCCTCCAAATTTTGGTAGGTGATGAAGAACTGACAATTTAATTTCAAAATTATCCTCTTCGGGGTTGGGACGTATGCACCATGGTTGCTCACGAATAATTGGCATGGAGAACTCTTTCATTGTTGCTCCTCGTCGATATAAATCTCTCGGTGGCATATTATATTCTTCTCGATTTACTCCACCAGTTTGGCGATCATTTCGTTCATATCTCTTGCATCAAACATCTTGTAAAGTAGTAGAATGCAAAAAAATGATCACAAAAAAATAAAAAAAAAAAAAAAACTCTATCCTAGATTATGCTCTCCCCGGCAACGGCGCCAAAATTTGACGAGCACGTCGTTGAGTGCGTTAAACTTAAATTTATAGTATTTCCTACAAGCTAGCAAGCGGCAAGTAGGGTCGAACCCACAAGAGAGCAATTTAAGTCAAGAGTATATTTTTTATTCTACTAATAATTCCTAAAGGGGGGTTTTGAATAATTGTTTTAGTAACAAGTAACAAATAATATATAACTACAAACACACCAATTTAAGGAGTTGCTTGCAACATAAAATAATTATTACCATGTAAAAATCATGTGAATTTATTTAGATGTTCCTGCTAGAGACACAACAAACATACATCTGCTAAGATAATATGTAAATAATTCAATATATCCTAAACTTCAATTAACCGCTAAGTTCTCAAGAAGATTGATAATAGCGTGAATGAATATCAAAATAGTTACACCGCTAGGCTTTACTAAAATGATATCAAACAAACATCATGCAAGACATGTTAATATAGTTCACCGCTAGGCTACTCTAAACTAACATACAAACATGTAATTTGCATCAAAGAATTGTAATAAAATTCACACAAAATAATCATGCAATAACAATCATCAATATATGTTAACAAACAACTCTCCAAATTGGGTGAGTTTAGTTACACATAAGATTCATCACAACAAAATACAAGAAAATAAAAGAGAGTTTGTAAGTAAGAAAATTGTCACAAATTTTGATGATGAAGATGTGGCCTTCTTTATCTCCTTCCGTTGTCACTACGGCTTGAGAATGAGATGGTTTCTTCTCCAAAAATCCAGATTCTTCAAGCTTGATAATGTCTCCAAAATGTGAGAAAATGATGTGAAAATGGGTGGAAAGAAACCCAAAACAATGGCCAAATGATGGCTAATTTTTGATGTCGTCCTCTCCTCTTTTTATATGCACTTTCATCATAAATTGCATAAAATTCCGTCCTCATTTATTGTAGCACGAAATCATTTATTTGTCTCATTTCCAATATTGAAAATTAATGCAATTTGCTATTTTCGGTCTGCGCGCGGACCCTGAAGGATTTATTACCGCAGAGGCTTAAGTATTTTCATTAATCCATTACCCCCCGCGGCCAGAAATTCAATAACCTCCGCGAAGTTCCAAAAAATCAGATTTTTGTTCTTTGCTTGCTTCTTTGATTCTTCATCTCAAATGTCTTCAATTAGATCCAAATGTGACAAAATAATCTTGTACATCTATAACATGAATCACACACAAAACGTGAAATAAAACATGAAAAAATGTATTTAAATTATGAAATTTTTCGTTTTGATGGATCGTATAAATACGCTCCATCAACCAGCACATATGTCACCAAGATATCATGATTTTTCAAGGTTAAAGTCCTGAATTGTCGTTATAGTTGAGTTGTGGTCTTATAAATACAATGTAAGAATAAAAATGTAATTTAGCCCTCCTTGCATAAATGTATCATAGTGACATTCCGTACCGTATGTAGTATAGTTCGAGAAGATTGTTCTAGTTGATTGTGTTGTGCACGTGTTACGACTTATTTAGTTCTAACTTCTTTCTTAGTCATTTTAAGTTACTTTTTCATATCAACATAAGACTGCATATTAAAGAATACGAAAATAGAAGACGAGTGAAATAACTCGTGTGTCAACACGGAAACGAAATAGAGAGTGGGAGACGAAAATGGAGATCTTCTTTTTGACGGCTGCATTTGAGAAGAGTTTTCTATATCAATCCGTATGATTAGATGCCAACTAATTAATTTTAAGGACTCTTTTACACCATAGTGTTGGAGATGCTCTATATATTTTAAATTAATACGATCAATAGTTCCAGCTAAAATGTTGTCATATTTAGTACTTCCTCCGTCCCATTTTGAGTGTTCCATTTGAGAACTTTTACAGTTTTTAATAAAATTGAAAAATGTGAGATAAAAAGTAAGAAAGAGAATGAGTGAGATAAAAAGTATGAAAAATGATTTAAATGTATAGGTAAAAAAGTTTCTATTTTAGAAAATGAGAATATCATTTTGAGACATCCAAAAAGAAATGAGACACTCATAATGGGACGGAGGGAGTACTATTTTTTACATAAACATTCAACTATTTTTTGTACATATTCAAAAATTATGGGGGAATGAGAAACGTGCTTTGCACGTAGGTTCTTTTGCTTGTCGGGTTGACTTCACTTCTTATAGCACGTGTGTCTTTAATTAGAATCGGATTTTCAAAATTCCCAAACGGATACAAATCCCCAGCCGTCAGATGCAAATCCAACGAAGAGAATCCAGCTTAAATCTTTAAATGACGAATTTACCCTTGGCTGACTGACATTCAAATTTAATGTCACAGAATCTTCTTCTTCCTGAAGCTGCTGAAGTCAGAGAGTTGTGAATGCTAATGATTCTCAATTCTTCCAAACCTCAATTCAAAGCACTCCTGCCTGAGTCTTTAAGCTGAGTTTCCTCTTTTCTGCTTTGTGTACTTTTTTTCTGTAGTTGCTTCTCTTCAAAGTGAAGTCTTCAGTCCTATAGAATCCTCCTGCCTTCAAGTTTGATACTTTTATCTCAACGGACACCACTTTAGAGTGTGTTATAATCGAAGATTTGATTTGACATTTGCATCCTAAATTCAGTTTCAAGTATGAGTGATGATGTTGGGTGCAAGAACTGTTCATTTGATCCTGAAGCTGCTTCACTCTTGCTGTTGCGTTCTCAAGAGCTCGTACCTGTTGCAATCAGTAAAGCCAAGGAAATGAAGGGGTTTCAAGGAAGGTGGAAAATGATCATTCCAAAGCTGGAAAAGATCCCTTCTTGCTTATCTGATTTGTCTACCCACCCTTTCTTCTCAAGTAATGTTTTATGTTTGGAGCAGTTGCGCGCGGTGATTACAACGTTGGATGACGCAGTTAAACTTGCTGACAAGTGTTTACTGGACATGTACCATGGAAAGCTTCGAATGCAGAGTGATCTTGATTCATTGAGTGGACAGCTTGACCTGAATTTAAGCGATTTTTGTCTTTTAATCAAGACTAATGTTCTTGGGGATGTTATTTCATCTCCTTCGTCTAGTTGTGTTTCATCAGAATCAGATGTCTCCGTTAATATCAGAGAGCTACTGGCTCGTCTTCAAATCGGTGACTTGGAGTCTAAACGTAAGGCTCTTGCTTATCTGGTGGAAGAGATGAAACTAGATGAAAAGAATGTATTGGATGCTTTTGGGAAGAGTAATGTTGCTGCTTTAGTTCGGCTTCTCACCACCACTTCTCCGCGCATCCGTGAAAAATCTGTTACTTTGATTGCCTCATTGGCTGAGTCTAACTGCTGTGAAAACTGGCTTGTTTCTGAAGGTGTTCTCCCTCCATTGATTAGACTTGTAGAATCAGGCAGTGTTTTTTGTAAAGAAAAGGCTACGACGTCTCTTCAGAAGCTGTCCGTGTCTACTTATATTGCTCGTGCAGTTGTGAGTCATGGCGGGATCAGACCTCTTATTGATATATGTCGCGTAGGTGATTCTGTTACACAATCTGCTGCAGCCGGCACATTGAAGAATATATCTGCTGTTCCAGAGTTGAGGCACGATCTAGCGGAGGAAGGCATTGTAAGGGTAATGATCAATCTACTTGATTCTGGTATCCTGATGGGGTCTAAGGAATATGCAGCTGAATGCTTGCAGTATCTCACATGTAGCAATGACAGTCTTCGAAGATCAGTTATTTCTGAAGGTGGAGTTTGTAGCCTACTGATATATCTTGAAGATCCCGTGCCGAAGGAGTCTGCAGTGGCCTCTGTAAGAAATTTAGTCAGCGCAGTTCCAACGGATACATTAGTCTCTCTTGGCTTTCTTTCCTGCATGGTTCATATTCTAAAATCCGGATCACTTGACGCCCAGCACGCGGCAGCTTCAGCCCTCTGCCGTGTTATATCCACAGCAGAGATGAAAAAGCTAGTAGGCGAAGCTGGATGCATTCCCCACCTCATAAACCTTCTTGATGCTAAAACTAATGCTGCAAGAGAAGTTGCAGCGCAAGTTATTTCAAATCTCATGAGCCTAGTAGACAACTGCCGTGAAGTCAAGAAAGACGAGAAAAGCATCCCAAATCTGGTTCGGCTTCTTGACCCTAATCCTTACAACACAGCCAAAAAATATGCTGTCTCTTGTCTCTCCATGCTCTCATCGAGCAAGAACTGTAAGAAACTTATGATCTCCCAGGGAACTATCGGTTACTTAAAGAAGCTCGTGGAATTGGATACCCCCGGTGCCAAGAAACTCGCAGAACGACTTGAACGCGGCAAGCTGAGAAGCCTTTTCTCCAGAAGATGAGGTTGAATATTTTTTGTCAGTAACATTGTGTTGTAAAATGATCAAGTACGTCTTGAATGTTGGTTTCATCTCCTGGATGAAACATCAGCTGTAGTCATAAATCATAAACATTTCGTATTAGTTTGAATGAACACAGATAGAGACTGGGCGATGTTGTTACCAATATTGACATGGTATCTAAGGCCAAATTCTTAGGCTGATCTTTGGTGGTGTAAAAACTTGGTCTTACAGAGTTGCATGACGAATTCTTAAGAACAGTAGTAAATATGATAACAAAACAACAATTAATTATACCACACAGCCATCTATGGCAGACTCGAGCTATTTCCAAAACCTACCCAGTTGAGACTCATTTTAATTGATTATTAACAAACAGAATTTTCATCTGTGGTGAAATATTTTCGGTTAAACAAATATTAGTGAATGAGGAAAGTTAAAAACGGTCAACTATCACATAATGACAAATTACGATCTGAACTATCAAAACAATAAAGACAAATTACGGCATGAGTTATCGAAATGATAAATAATAAATATAGTTCGTGTTAGAATTAAATTATAAGAATTGCACAACAAAAATATAAATAGAGTGATGAGGATTGTAATTGCCATATCAGCGATTAAGCACAAGAAACTGAATTTGTGTATAGTACATAACAAGCTTTAATCCAATAACTGAAACCATAGAATAATGAACCGGGTTGGTACTTCCAGCCTAAGCAGATGTCCCTATTCAATATACTCTTGAGAATCATAAAGTATTGAGATCGGAGACCATAACCCCTATTTATAGATATACACTAGCATCTATAATCGAGATAAATATCAAATCTGTCTCTCAAAGATATTGATAATTATCTCTTTGATATCTACACAATATATTCTCCTGACTATAATTATCACACCAAAATCTTAACCAATATTTGATCACTTGAATTGATAGATTTATCTTGAATAATAGCATTATAAAGTTTTGATAAATATTACGATCTATAATGAATATTTAAATAAAAAGTTCCAACAGTCTTCCTTTGGACCGAATAAGCAGTCGAATATACACATAACTAAAGTGTGCACCAAACTGCTATTATTTCAAAAGTGTGATTCGAACAATCTCGTCCATTAACCATGCTAACATAGGATCAAGACAGCCTTCGCAATCATATTTCGTTACTGGACCGAGCTTGTCACATATGCTAACACAGCTAAACGACATGGATCAATCATGGGCGTGTAGCATGGAAATTACATGCAGTATGATCAGCACATGCCTATTTCTAACTGGTCCCAACGCGAGATCAACTGAACTTTTCAGAGTGTACAATGCAACCTTATATGCAGAACTTAATCCAAATGCATGCATAAAGCTTTGTAAAATATAGAGTGATATAATACAAAGTCCCACTGAATCTGAGCATTAATTGAGACGTTTCTCAAAAGATTTAGTTAACCTAAGTATCGCCACAATAGAGTTCAACACCAAAGGCTCTACATTATTCCCTCACTCTGTACTTCATGTTCACAAAAAGAATGTGAATTCAATGATCTTTGACACTGATTATTCTTAGTTATAAACTGAACATGATTAGCCAACATCACCAAATAACTAATTAGTCTTTAACCTTATCGGAAGTATTAATGTGATAGTGACATTCAACCATATTCCTTAATTGATGCCTTATAATTTGCTAGTCTAGTGACGACGTAGACAAATTAAAATTTATGACAAGTTATGTATGGCATCATCATAAGAGATCTCGACTATTTTGACATCCATTAGTGAGCATATTTCAATACACTAGTATAGAATAGTTATTTAACAGCGCTTAAATTAATAAGCGCTGTTGTAAGGTAAATAAACACAGCGTTTTATGAGGAAGCACTGTCAAAGGTTTACTACAACGCTTATTCATATAAGCGCTGTCTAAAGTTCTACTTTTAACAGCGTTTAAAGGTATAAGCGCTGTTGAAAGTCTTAATTTAGACAGCGCTTATATGAAAAGCGCTGTTATTACTTTACGAAAGCGCTTTTACTAAAAGCGTTGTATAAATTAAGACTTTCAACAGCGCTTATACCTTAAAACGCTGTCTAAAAATAATGAATGTATGTACTGCAAAATTTTATTATAATTTTTTTAAACAAATAAAATAATAATGCTATGGTTTTTGGAACAGATGGTGAATTTTTGGAAGAAAATGGATTACCCTAAGAATGTGCACATTAGAGGTGCATTTTAGCAGTTTTTGAGCTCCCAGTGTCAGAATTGGGCCCATAATACCTCGTTTCGAAGAGAACGACGAGGCCGTCAGAAATCACCAGCTTTGCTTGTGGGGTAGGGTGTTTTTGGGCAAATTTGGTCGTTTACTATTTTATTTTGAATTTTTAGTATTTTTCCATTATTTTTGAATATTTTATTATTTTTATTTTAGAGTTTTGTTGTTTCCCTATATAAGGAAACTTAGTTATTATTGTTAGACAGTTGATTTTGAAGTTTAGTTGGATATGGTAAGATGGCATGTATGCTTGGGAGGATGGCATGTATGCTATTGGGAGGATGGCATGTATGCTATTGGGAGGATGGCATGTATGCTTGGGAGGGATGGCATGTATGGTAATATTTTGTCCAAGTGATGTTGGCAACTATTGTGCTTGGAGGGGTATATATTATGACTATATTATCATGTTTATAACATCGTTTCAAATAATAAACTGATTTATAACAGCGTTTAATTTAAATAAGCGCTGTCGTAATTAGGATTCTAAACCCTGAACCCCGAACCCTAACCCTTAATCAAAACCTAATTATAACAATATTTAAATAAATAAACGCTATAATATATATTAAAATTAATAATAAAATAATTACTTTTAACAGCGTTTAAATTAAAATAAACGCTGTAAAATTAAAATTAATAATTTTAAATCGAAAAAATGTATATATTACAGTGCTTATTCCTTGTAAAAGCGCTGTAAAAGACATCTTTTTAGTATTTTTAAGTTTTAAATAACATTCAATTTATTAAAATATCATGAGAACATATATAAGCATTTGAAATCGTTGTCATTTAAAAATTTGTAGTGTCTCTTTACTAAGCAATAGGTTGAACAATGTACATTTTTTATCAACTATACTTTTCATTAATCAAAACACAACAAAAATGCAAGTCAATAATTATTTTTGAAGTAAATGAGTTATTTAGCTTCATAAATCAAATTTTCATCTAAATTTGTTTTTTAAAAATCAATAAATTCTGAAGAAAACTACAAAACAAATATCAACAGTTTACAACAGCGCTTATTATGTTTAACGCTGTTGTAAATAGTATACGACAGCGCTTAAACATGATAAGCACTGTTGAAAGTTTTTTAATTTGATTTCCTTTAAAAAAAATACTCTTTAACAGCGTTTATATATTTTAAGCGCTGTTAAAGAGAGAAATGACGTGATTGGTTGACTCAGTTTCGCACATATTTTAATCCCAATCGTTGCTTAAAATAATCTAACAGTCCACATTCGATATTTAAAATTTCGGAATTTTTAATTACGCGCCCAAACTTCCCGCTACAATCTTTCTATATATATCAAACTTTACATTTAAATTTTTGTGTCAAATTATTTTAGTTCTTCATCGATTCGAGTAAGGATAAACACCTTTGTTAAGCTTTAGTATTTTATATTGAAATTTTTCGTTAAGCTTTTATGTTTTGTTTTATATTAACACTATGATATTAACCCTATTATTTTCTTGCAGATTTGTCGAATTTTGTGATAATGTCGAGGGTAATGTGACAAATTCAAGACGAGTCTGAGACAAATTCAGCATGAAGGCTAGGGTTTTGGTCCATAATTTTTTATTTGATTATGTTAGTAAAAAATCGAAAGTTAAAATCGATTTTAATTTCATTGTAATATTACGATTTAAATAAAATTGATTGTCTTTAAATCGGTTTTAATTATTATTAAATTTCAAAAACCGTTTTTTCTAATCCCCGAAAATATTATAATAAATATCTTATTGCAAAATATTTAACATCACTTTTATTTGAATGATGTAAAAGAAAGAAATTCTAAATAATAGCGATTTAATTTTTAAAAAATAATCAAAATTTTACAGCGCTTAAATAATAAAAACGCTGTAAAAGTAGTTAACATACAACAGCGCTTAAATATAAAAAGGCGTTGTTGTATGTTTTATATTTTCCAATTATTTTTATTATTTTTATTTTCCAATTATTTAAAATTTTAATTATACAACAGCGCTTTATGTTTAAGCGCTGTTATAAGGTTACTTTTTTATCAGCGCTTATTTTTTTAAGCGCTGTCAATAATAGTAATATATAACAGCGCTTATTTATTTTTAAGCGCTGTTAAAAACTGTCATAAACAACAAAGCTTTTTCTAAAAAAGCGCTGTAATAAATCAGTTATTTACAACAACACTCGTTTCAATAGCGCTTCAAGAAGCGCTGTTAAAGGGCATAAAACGCTGTTATAAACATAATCTGTAGTAGTGATAGTATTCATTTATTTTAAATTCAATTGTGAATTCCTAAAAAATTTGTACAATGAGATATTTGTACGCACAACAGTTTGATTTTCAAAAATAAATCACTATTATAATATAAAAAAATCAAGTTGTTTGAACTGAGTTGATAATGGAGACATGTATAATTGAGGGAAAGTAGGAAGGATTTTCATTCATCTTATTCTTACATCTAACAACATTATATAGTGAAGTAAAGAAGATAATTACTTAATTAATAGAGACATTGAAAGTCTCAAATGCCAAAGTTCATCCAAACTAATAAAACTACATTTATAACACTCCCCCTTTGGATGACCGACATGATTTTTGTTCTCCTTGTGTGAATGAACTGCCTCGTTATAACACGTATCTTGGAAAAACCCGATTAAGAAAAAAACCAAGATGAAGGAAAAAGAGTACAATTACAATTCTCCCCCTCAAGTTAACATTTACTTGACTAGATTCTCTGTGTTATGATACTTCAGGACCTATCATATAGGGGGCTAGAAAAATAATTTTAGAGTTAACTGATATGGCCATCAGTAATACTGATTTTCTAATTGAGTGTATGAATTGCCTCATTAAAACTTTTCCTTTGAAAAACCCAATGGGAGAAAAATAAAGGGAGGAAAAAAAAGTACAATCATAACACTCCCCCTCAACTTAAAGTTCATAGACGTACTTCGAGTTTTTATGTAATGCTTTGCCATTTATTAATCCTTCAGGGATTTCTTGTACATGTCTTTATCTAAGAATGCAGATATGCATTTATCATATCCAATTGCATTACATGTCTCAATAATAGAATAAACAACTAAAAATAATAGTAAATGATGCTTTATTCAACTACTGGTGAATTTTTTTTTTAATTATTTTATTAGATCAGGCCCAAACAGCCTGGACCGTGGCATTACATCAAAAAAGGGGACAACCTCATGAGATGGGTGACTCACCCGGATCACAAGAGGCATGAACCTAAAAGAGAACTGAAACCACATCTTGGAAACTCGCCCAGACTCGAACACCAGGACCTAGACAATAAAACAAACGCAAGCAACTAAAACCTGCATTGCACAAGCCAGGAGCTTGACCATCCAAAAAACCAAGCATTGGTTATATAAAAACTTGAGTCTCAGCAAAGGAGCACGGTTGAGGGCTCGTATCATTTCGAAGGCCATGCATCAATGGCCTTGGTAAGTCTTCGAGCCTTGTAGTGAACTGAAACTTGCATTTTGAGCAACATAAAGCATGAGCTGGTCTGTTAAGGGGATGATCGATCTTATAAAAATCAACTCCTTTTAGGTTCTTAAGAACACGCCTCTTGATTGGAAATAAAGGCCAATCAACCACAACAGATTTGCACAAAAGACCAATGTCAGCATGAGAGCATTTTAAACAAGAGTAAGAAACTTTATAAAAACAAACCTCATGACAAATTTGAAGTAAGCATCGAAGGAAATGCTTGCTAATAGAGGATATCCTCAGGGCTGCAACAAAACATCCCTGCCTATCTCTAATAATAGCTGACATTTGGGATCTTCCTTCTCCAATAGAGACGGCAATATTACAAGTGTTCCCTCTAGTATCAGGCTGCCAAGGAATCCACAGAATGTTACCTAGGGTTGGCTCCAATACATTTATATGAAGAAACTTGCAGATCTTCCTAGACAAGTCATCCCTAGCACAAGGTAATTTAGACAATCCAGATAGGGAGGCCGCCCATTTTAGAATTACAGCCTTACTGAAGCTACCAGCGCGATCCTCAAAAATAATCTTATTACGTTGTTTCCAAATTTCCCACAAGCCACAGCTCAAAAGACCAAATCCCAGACAGTGCGAAAGCTTTGAAAAATCATCACTAACACCCCAATCATAGAAAAGCTGATGCAAAGACATAGGACGCTTTTATGAAATTCGCTCTACACCAATGAGTAAAACTTTGTGCAACCAGTTTGACTTCGTACCATATAACTCTGCTATATTCAAATATTTGTGTCAACACCCACCCAAAGTTAATTGGTTTACACTTTGTATATTGGAGCTTCAAGTCTAAACAAACGACATTAGTTTACTTAAAGTATCTAGCTCTATTAGTTACTTTGGCATCGATATTTGTTTTGGGATTATGATCATATTCTTAGACGACTTTAAATGCAAAGATATAACTAGCTTTACACCGTTTCAATAATCAAATACCGGTGTTGGTGATAAATCAAATTGTAGACAATCTCTTTTTCATTTCCTCGTCAAAAGAAATCCCTTATGGAGTTTTCCTTTGTTTATGAACTTATGTAACTTATCGACATCTTTTTACGTCGTATATATTCTTCCACTTACAGGGAACCTAGTAGTTTCCCAAAAATACGATGTGTCTCAAATAATTTAAATATGGAGTTACTTAGAAATTTCCAAACGAGGTGGTGCATTTTTAGAATGCATATGTGATTTTGCAACTTTTGGCTTATGTAAACGCACCCGGTTAATATTAGTATTCAAAATCACATTTTGTGTTCTGGGATCTAAGGTTGATAAGGAGGAATTTTTACATCTCCTAAAAGGATAATATGGAAAAACTATTACATTTTCTTCTTAACTATCTCATTCTTCTCCTCCTAAGTTTGAAATTTTAATTCATCAAATTAACAATCACAATATCGAGCTCCAAATTAATTCGCTCTTGATATTAGATGATTGGTGAGGATTCAAACCCTACATGTTTTCCAACCCTCTTTGTGGTCTTAAATTAAATATTGTAGAGGAGGAATGTGAACATTCATTGCACATAATTTTAAGTTCTCTTTTGGAGATACTTGTGGAAAAAATATATATTTTATGGTTGATATGAGTCAAGTAAAATCCTCGATTTTGAAGTTGCATTTCTCAAAATCTAAGGAAGTTAACTTGATTGCATGAGTAATAGTTCCAATAAATATTCGCAGTATTCATGGCTCCACTGAGTCAATTTGCGATGTTATATGAACTATTAATACTCATTCAACCAAATGATAAATTCTAATTTAAACTTAAATGTAACTTCTCTACATAGTTTAGCGAAATTATTTAATTGGCTTTACCTAGATAATGAGTTCACGTTTGTGGTTCCTTCAGGGCACATAAGATATTTGCGTTTACTTTTATGATAAACAATCCAAGTAAATTTGCCAAGTTTACATGCCGAGTCACCATTTGAGAAGAAATGCAGGTTCTTCAGAGGCTGTTCATATGAACTTTTAGTGATCTTTCGGATCTGTTCATCGGGGTGACCGACTCAAACTTACCATAAAGAGGAATTACTATCAACTAACTTCTGGTTAGTGATATCAAATAAAAGTACCTGATTTTATTTTCTGGTAACAATTTAACATGGTGAATTTATAATGACGACCTCATTTTCACTCTTCAGAGAGTAATGTATTACTTACAAAGATTTCAAAGTGTACATAATACTTTTCAGGAATAATTGTATTATACAAATTTACCCGACGAAATACTATATTTATATTCATCCATTTCGTGAGATAAATATCACTCTTCCGGAGTGATGACCAAATTACTTTCTTCATGAAATAATATTTTACATTTATCTACTTATAAGATAATATAGCTACTCTTCATGGGTATATAACTTCCACTTAAATCACAAGATAATATAAAGCATAAGAACATTTAACAATCTTGATAGTGTATACTCTCTTCTAGGAACAATACTTTAATCTATATTTCATATTCTCTTCAGGACTGAAGTATATATACACACACTCTTCAGGAGCCAATATCAATACACATTCTCTTCGAGAAATGACTTTGTGTATACTTCAAATTGCATGTTCATCCATTCTATTAAGAATGAAAAATACTGCAACACATACCCACTTCAGGAGATACATAAGAATAATAGTGGACATGCATTTTCTTCTAGAAATACATATATATATATAATTCCCTTAAAAAAATGTGCACAAATAATATTTTTGTGTGTACTGCAAGAGAACATATACATATAAAATACTTTGATTTACTTTTGGAGATGATACACTTGTTGTATTATATATTTCTTAAGGAGGATTAACATAAAATAAATTAAATCATATACATATTTGTATTTGCTTCACTTTGAATATATTATTAATTAATTATACTTCAAAGAAATCAATAAATAAAAAAACAACAGTATTCCACTTTAGGGGAATTGAAAGATATATTAAATGCATCGAACATAATCACTTCAGGTGTTACATTTGCATGATTCATTTTTTATGTCTCATGTGCATGATTCCACTTTAGTGAAATCAAAAATTAAATATGAGCATCATTCCACTTCAAGGGAATTATTTAAAGATAGAGTAACTACTTGTGGTGTAACACATGTTTTGATTTCATTTTGAGAAATCAAGAGATAAATATGTGAATCATTGCACTACGTGAAAGTTAATGATGGTTCCACTTCTGGGGAATCGATCCGACAAAAGTAAGAATGATATCTATATAATGATTTCACTTCTGGTGAATCAAACTTTACAATATTGGTAATTTTTTATGGGGTTAATTACAGATGACCACCCGCATAATAGACCATATTCCACGCCACCACCTCTATATTGTAATATTACATTCGACCACCTTTATAATTACTAACGTTTCTAAAGAACCACCTCAGTTAACGGCAGTTAACGGCAGTTAACGGAGAGGTGGTTAAATGGAAACCAAATTGATTATAAAGGTGGTGAAGTGGACACATATTTATTATAGAGGTGGTGTATTGTAATTAAATACTATTATTATATTAAAAATTTAATATATTTAACGGAAAATTTGACGGAACAGTGATAGGTGGTTGTTTGGGAACGTCAAATGTTATACGGGTGGTCGAATGTAATATTACAATATAAGGGTGGTGGCGTGGAATATGGCCTATTATGAGGGTGGTTTTTCGTAATTAACCCTTCTTTATGACTACGACTCCACTATAGGGGAATCAAGTCACTCGCCAGTTACTTATATTCGTAGTACTTCAATACTAAATGTTTTTTATTTATTTATTTTACTTCAGAGGAATTATTTCATAAAATATTATTCTACTTCGAGGGAATCAAATATTGAAAAAAGACTAACTTTTTTATCAATGATTTCACTTCAGGGGAATCAACTTACAAAGATACATATACATGTGATTCAACTTCAGGTAAATAAAAACAAGAATAAAATTCATATACTGCATATGACTAAACTTCAGGTGAATCAAAACATGTTTAAATTTTAATCGCGGATCAAATTTCCATACAAAATCAACATGTAATAGTGATGAAACACTGAGATATGAATCATTATCAATTTCTTACCATTACCTCTTACCTAGAGCAACTCGTGCTGTGATAACGTGTTATAATATGAATAAATCAAGTTGTTTGAATTGAGATGATAATAGAGACATGTATAATTGAAGAGAAGTAGGGAGGATTTTCATTCATCTTATTCTTACATCTAACAACATTATATAGTGAACTAAAGAAGATAGTTACTTAATAAAAGAGGCATTGAAAGTCACAAATGCGAATGGTCATCCAAACTAATAAAAATGCATCTATAACAAATCACCAATTTTTTACAAAAACAATTTATATAAAAAAGAAGGGTATTACTGTTGAGAAAAAGCAAATCCCTCCCGATCGAAAAATCCTTGTAACTAAATGAGTGAAGTGAATCCCAGAAGAAGATTCCTCGTAGCGGTTCATGTCGGCGCCGGATTCCATTCACCGACCAACGAGAAGGCTCTCCGACTCGCCATGAAACGTGCTTGTCTCGCCGCTTCTGCGCTGCTCTCCCACCCACAGGTCTCCGCTTCTTTATTCAATTCACTTCTCTAGGGTTTACATACATAAGCACTTTATGTGTGAAAAAATTAATCCACTTTTTGTTTACATTCAGACTTCTAAAGATTGCCTTGACGCTGTTGCTGCTGCAATTCAAGTTCTTGAGGTTTCAGTTGACTTTAGATGTTGCTTCATAATTTCAAACCGCTTCATTTTGTTCGTATGTATTGATTTTTTATAGGATGACCCGAGCACAAATGCAGGACGCGGATCGTGTTTGACCGAAGATGGTCGTGTTGAGTGTGATGCTAGTATCATGGATGGTACCTCGGGGGCATTTGGTGCTGTTGGTGCCTTGTCAGGTACTCCCTAGGTTGTAATCTCAACATGCCTTACATATTCTCATGTGTGTGTGTGACTTTTTTGATCTTGTTGCTGTAGATCAGGTGTTCGGAATCCAATACTTGTTGCAGCATTACTAGCTAAGGAGCAACGGAAAAAGTCTACTTTGCTTGGACGTTTACCGCCAATGTATGGTTCATTCGCATTATTTATATTTTATCCATGATTTGCTTATGTATATTTTTGGCAAGATGTGGTTTTAAGGTCGACATAAAATGTGATCGTTAAGAATTCTCCTTTTTTCTCTGAATTGATGTTGACGTAGTTTTGGGAACTCCAGGGTACTTGTCACTGATTTATAAACATATTACTAGTCTCTTTTTGTAGGCCGTGTACTGCCTGCATTCTTGGATCACTATTAAATCCTGTCGCTAACAACTCATTGTGTCGATTCAGCTTTTTAGTGGGTGAAGGGGCACGCAGATGGGCTATGTCAAAGGGAATCACCATGCCAGGGAATGCATCTGAAGTTGAAGAGGTTTCTCTCTTTTTGATACTTGGGGTAATATAAGAACCTAGGAGATTGGGTCGAAACTAGTTTTGCGTATTGATTTTAGCCTCTCTTATGAATGAAAAAGTGGCTGGTTACCGAAAGAGCTAAAATGCATTGGAAAAGGTACAAGGCAATGATAGCTGACGCTGAAGCAAATTGTTTTTCAGAAGACTTTTCTGGTATTTCTTGACTAATGTAAACGTTTACAAATTCTATGGGACATTCGAACTGCAAGACATTCAAGTTTCTGTTAGCTTCTGGCAGATATATGAACACAGATAAAGATAGTCCCTTGACTGCAGGAGGCACTATTGATGACTGCATTACAGACACAGTTGGTGTTATATGTGTGGATTCGGAAGGGAACATCGCATCTGGGGCATCTAGTGGTGGAATTGCAATGAAGGTAACATTTTTACTGCTCAATACGACAAGATATGTCACTTTCTGAAGTTGCTTTGAGGTCATCGTGTTTTCACAATTATAATCTAAAATAGGTAGGTGGCCGTGTAGGCTTAGCAGCAATGTATGGTTCTGGATGTTGGGCATCGTCAAAAGGCTCTGTGGAGTCTCCTATTGTCATTGGGTGTTGTGCTACTGGGACTGGTGAACCTCTCATGAAAGGTTTTGTGGCGAGGGAATGTTGCGTCTCATCTTCGTTGTATGATCATCTCATTAACGTCCCTACTCTAGAACTCTTTATGTAATTGAGCTTGTAAATCTAATTTGCATGAAATCATATTATTCAAGGCCTTTACTGTCACCTTTGTGCAGATCACTGTCAGGTCCTGCAGATGCTTGTACACAAGTTTTACAGTCTATGATCAAAGATAGCTGTCAAAACGGCTCTGAAACGAGTGCTGGAGTACTGGTTGTTCAAGGGGATGTGCTTCCAGAGGTGATTAAGACATCATGTTGTCAAATACATGATGATTATCTACGTGTGAATGAAATGCGTTAGATGTTTAAAATCCATTTATTTAAATTAGGTACGAGATGGTTCACCCAAATTGTGTGCTGTGGAGATTGCAGCTGCCTACACATCTCAATCTTTTGGAGTGGGGTACTTTGGAAGCTGCATGGACCGCCCCAAGGTATCGTCACATTGATGAAAACCTTAGCTATTTAATTTCCCCACGGGCAATTCATTCAACTTGATTGCTGATGTTGTATCAAAAAAACTTGATTGCTGATGCTACTTTGCTTCTTCTGTTAAGGTTTCGATTCTTCGAAGCCAAAAGCAACGAAGCCAGACTGGAGTTAATCATTTTGAAGCGAGAATTGATCTTAAAAGTAACTTTTATGCATAAGTTACCTCCGATGACTGCCCTGTCCAGCAGTCACTTCTTGCTCGATTATCAGAGCTCATTAACATCGGGAGGCCAGAGTCCGTCAGATACGCATTTGGAGTAATGTCTTACATTTCCCAGTCCTCAATATGAATGTACAAGCACAACCAATTATTTATATTTTCAAATTACCGTCTAGTCAGCTGTGATGAAAAATAGTGTTTTTACAATAAAAGAGGCAACAAAATTTACTGCTGACAAAATTTTAAGATTGCTCATTTGGTTGTTCCGAGTCACCATCTCCTTTGACTTCCTCTTCTTTTGATTCTGACTCAGCCCCAGGCTCTTCGGTCTTGGCATCCTCTTCAGCATTGCCATGGTCTTCAGGAGGTTGGTCCTGTGCGTTTTTCTTAGCAACTGCATCAAGAACATGGTTGTAGTCTCCTTTTACCATAAACAGCTGCTGGAAATGGTGCTTGCAGTACAGCACCCCATTGAGCGCTGCATATGATGAGTGCGTCAGTGGACAACCAGCATGCGCGCATTTGAAGCACTGCTTGTGGTAACCTTCTCCTTCCATCGTCACCTATTCAGGTTATTTAAAGTTTTCAGTGTTACTACCAGTGGTCAGGTTTTTGGATGTGAATTTTGAAAAAGTTACCGGAATTCTGTTTTACCTTCTCTAGCGGATACACTGTTTTCTGACAAGCCGCGCATTTATCTTGTGTTCCAGAGAAAAGTGCTGAGACTCTGTTAGACTACAAGATAAATATTTAACACACAACTATCTTTGACAGATCATTGTATACGCAGGATGTACATAGGACATGATATTCTTACATTCTCATTCTGCTGCTTCTCAGATTTTTTCTCTGCAGAGTCATAGGTTGAGGATGAGTCGCTTTATTGGAAAATACATGGATTTAAACTCTCGTTAAGGAATTGATGGACTGGGTTACCTGTTTGGAAATTCTTGCTAAAATTGCCAGACTCTTTAAAAAGCTGCTCGAAATGGTGTTTGCAGTACAGAACTCCATCCATGGACGAGTAATTGCTCATCTGAAAGAATCCTCATTTCAGCTTTTCGCTAAATGATGGCAAGTATCAAAAAACTGAAAAAGGAATAATAAACAATCTACCACGAGAGTGCCTTTGCAGTGGCTGCATTTGAAACAAGATTTGTGATAAGGGTTGCCATCAGCGGACAAGAGATCAACAACGTAAACTGTCTTGTCGCAGGCAGTGCACTTGTCCAATGTCCCTGTGAACGCCATGATCTGGAGTTTTTATGAGAGTATGAAGAAGTTTGAGATCTCCACAGCAAAAACATTTAAGAAAGATACAATGGAAGCTCTAAAATTAGCATTTGATGTTGATGATGATGAGGAAATGAAGGCTGTTCTCCGGACCTCTTCTGAAAAAACTAGTCATACCAAATGTGTTTTATTAAAATTTTAATATTCCGAGCAAGGAAATAACTAATAAGCCAGGTGATATCTTTTTGTGAAACAATAGAAAGCATGTTTATGGTATGACAAAATTATGCAGTTTTGACTGGCTTTAAATAACTTTTGATGCACTGGATCTCCAATATACCTTATTTTACGTTACACTTAAAAATTTAGTTCGCCTTTCCTAGTTCTTTGTACTTTCTTTGAAAAAATTAGTTTTATGGTTTGACAATCCATACTCTCTTCCCCAAATTATGTTTAAAATTGACAATAAATTAAGAGAAGTTTAACATATATACATACATTATACTTTTATTGTTTTATGTTCAATAAATTAGGAAAATTATCAAAAATATTAGGTTTGAGTTATGTTGTTTTGATTTCGGCAGGTTTGAGTTTCGAGTTTCAAATATGCCACTTTTAAGGATCCCGTTGTTTCATTTCGCGGGTTCCCTTTAAAAAAAGTACGTGAAATTTTTATCCTATGTGGCCTGACATGTCCGCGTCTAAACGTCGCATTTTCAATTTAATAGGGACCCTGCTGTTTGAATCCGCGGGATCATCTTAAAATATGATTCCCGTTGATTCAAACAGAGAGATCAAATGCAATAGAAGGATTCAAACTTGTTTGTTGTTTCCTTTTACGTTCTATTTAATGTACACACGTTTTGTTAATGAATTATACAAGACCCGGTATTTAATCAAATATTTTGCACAACGAGAAAGTCAGTATGAACTAAAAATGTAGCTACAAATGTTTAATATAAGAAACATTCAAGTAAAAGTGGATGACGGACATCTCCTTCTGTTGTGACCTTCAGCTCCACAAGTCTTGCATCGTTGAACTCTTTTTGCACTTGTGCTGTCTGAAGCCTCACCAGTTTGATAATCTTGTTGGCTTCGGGGTTGGATTTTTGGCCAATCCATCTCATTATGAATTCTTGTAGTAGGTGTTCAACCCGTAATAACTCGTTTGTATGCAGGTTTCGGAACATACAAATGACCGTTGGAGGATGCCCACGAAACATTTGACTTTCAAGTTATATAAAACATTTGATTAAATACCGGATCTTGTTTAATTCATTAACAAAACATGTGCAGATTAAATAAAACATAAAAAGAAACAACAAATAAGTTTCAATCCTTCTGCAGTATTTGATCCCATTGTTTGAATCAGCGGGAATCATATTTTAAGATGATCTCGTTGTCTTTATAACATAACTGTTTGACAACTAAATACTTTATTTAAACGCAATAATAACTAGTAAGATCACATTTCAAACCACTGAAGTATGATTAACAGTTAAATGTATGAGTTTGAATATATAAACTTGAAAATTATTAAAATATGCATATAATACAAATAATGTATTATATTTGAAAGAAAATGTGTCAAAATTGTTTCTTTTAATTCAAACATTGAAACACACGTACGTGCATACATACAATTTGATCGATTTTAACAGAACATTGTGTACCAAGTTTCAAAAAGTATGTTGCTAGCTGATTATGGCATGTTCTCACCATAATATGTATAACTCAGAGCAACTGAAGATGTTGAATTTTCATAAACTTGGAAATGTTCAATTTATGGTGCAGCATAACCATACCAGTAAACTCCAAGACACCAACAGCATCCCTTCAACAAATTCTATAACAAAAGAATAACAAATATGTCTACTGATCACAATACATGGGCAGTTGGAAAATGTTGAAATAAAAAGACACGACACCAGCGGAGAGGCCATAAGAGCTTTTAGACAGCGCGCGACTTGACCAAGTCCAGACTCATCTCGCTTGGATCAGTTGCTTGTAGCTCAAACTGAATGCCATCTAGCTCCCTCTTGAATCGGTCTTTTGAGCTTGCGTACAACATCTTGCTCCTTACCCTTGATTCATCAGGAGACCTGAAGACATCATGAAAAAGAACAATCATGATGCTGATGATCCAAGAAGACGACATTACTCAAACAGATTATATATTACCAGGAGACAAAGAAGATCTTGCTCTTTTGGCAGTTTTCATTGGTGATGAAATCAAAATCGTATACAGCGTAACGGCATTCATTAGCTGGCAAGCTAGCAGAGAAATCCTCATACGATTCCCCAGGGCTACCCAGCTTTTCAACCCTCACTTGTTGCACCTTCTCGTCTATCTTGAATACAATGAACCTGTGGGTTCTCTTGGCCTTCAGCTCCAAGAACTTGAGCTTGCAATCATCGTTAACAGCCATTCCGGATGCAGCATTTGCCTGATCATCATCATACATTCACAAAAACCAAAACTCAAAAATCCCATCTGGTTTTAACATACAAATTAAAGATGCTTGGCACAATGTCATGATCAAGTGCTTACCATTGTGGTGGTTGTCTTAATTAGCTGCTGGAGAAATGAGAAACGACTGAATTCCGGAGGAAAAGAAACGACGTAAATATCAGTTTTATGCAAGAAATGAAGGAGAATTAAGAGGAAATGAATGGGAACACAAACATTTCGTGCTCCCACGTTGTGTTAATTTTTCAAGGTATTTGCTGTCAAGAAAATTGCTGTGTTGGGCATTCTTGTCTGCATGATGTATATATATTTAGCTAGTTGTCTAATTTGAGAGAGTCTGGTTGCCTATTCTGGTCAATATTGGATTAGATCAATAGATAAAAGCACTTACATCCCTCTGTTCAACATGCCTAGATTAGTACGTGATAGCCATGTTCATATCATTGTAGCTCATTCACTAGTTCCCCATTTGAAAAATACTGATATATGTTTATAAACAAGGGCGATTTCATTCAAAAAGCGAAACAAGAGGATAAAATACAGGCTACAGACTAAGCCCATATAATTGGAACTTTGAAAGTTATGTTGGACTTTTTTAATTTCTTTTTTTTGATAAGTGGGATTACAAGTTACGTACAAGACATTTCATCATTTTACATCTAGTATATTTCATTCAAATTTTCGCGCAGGTGGTAAGGCACCCAACCACCAAGAGTCGAACATGAAACCGAACTCTTCACGAGGAACTTCGCAAAGCAACTTCTGACGAAGGAGAAACAAACATGCGTCATGGACCGAAGACAAAGTGCAACACCTTAAATGCTTGGGAAAAACAATCTACTCGAGGTGCAGAGGACAACAAGAGTCTACTGACCCAGAAGATGCTCTGCCTTTGACGCGTCGTAGCAGACTGCTCGAGCTGCACCCTCGTAGGGCGAAAATGCTGGAAAGCTATCCCAAAAGCATGCCTCTTCTGCCAAACCTGCAAACAGACTCAACTCTACCCCAGCCACATCCCTGCACTAAGCGACTAGCCCTCAACCACACACCCGTCTCCTCCAAACAAACGAACCACCATGGCTGCTACACTAAAGAGCAGAACCCTTACCCATGCTAATGAAAATTAGTTTGAAGAAACTACAGAAAAACTTTAGGAAGAGACCTAAAGAGCGAAAGACGAACATGAAAATGAAACAAACCAAGCATAAGCTTTATTGGCAGGAAAGAAGAATAAGAAAAGCAGTAGTGACCAAGGGGGAAGGAAGACCAGCCTCCTCCCCTGAAGGCGGAGGCGGCTTCCACATCCGACAAAACCCTAACATAAAGAACTTTTGGGCTTTTAGAAAGGAGGAGCTTTTGAGCTTTTTTAAAAAAAGTGAACTTTTTAAAATTGAAATGTGAAGAAAATGAGCAATTATATGATTTTTCTGCTTCCCTCAAAATATAGAAACTAAGTTTACCATATTAAATTAGTGTAAATGATTTAGGAAAATAAAAGGGTTTTTTGTCGAAAACCACCCTCTCAATAGCTCAATTTTAACAAAAACATCCCTTCAACTTTTTTGAGATAACGATCCATCAGTTTCAAAATCATTAAATTTTGGCATCTCATGCCGAAAATTTGGCCTTGACCATGCTTTAAATCAATTTTTTCATAAATACACTAGTATAATAATATCATTAAGCTTAATTTGACCTTATTTAAGTTCAATTGGGCTAGCTTTAATCATTCAAAAGCTCATAATCCCAACCTTCACCTTTACAAACTCAACAAAACAAATACATTTCTCAAAATTAAACTTAATTTGATTTTGTTTTGGGTTAGTGATGTTATTATATTAGTTTGTTAGGATGTCATTATTTATTGATTTTTAAATTGATGGGTGGTTATCTCAAAAAAAATTGAAGAAATAATTCCATTTATATTGAGCCATCGAAATAGTGATTTCCGACAGAAACTCAAATGAAAAATATAGATCTCGAAAAGAATGAAGAAAACATATAAAGTAAAAACTAGTTGAGCGGGGTTTGACTCTAGACCACTCCTTTCATTATGGGTCATCAATCGGGCTAAGTATGATGTCTAATTGGTTTTTTACAGTACTCAATATAATTATTTTCGTCTTATGAAAGGGAGTATACACGTATATTTAAACATGTATCCAAATTTGATAGGGTACATGGCTGAACGCTCGTCTTTGTATGCGCTTAAAAATAATAATTTTTTGTGACCTAGTGAAGTTGCAAGTAAATGTCGAATGCACAAAAAACGGTAAACAATAATTTACTTTGAAAATAAATTAACAAAATGGTGTTTTTATTATCAAGAAAGGTTGCAGCTAAGCAATTGTAGAATGCATGAGGGTTTTATATTGTAGATGCTAGCAGGACTTAATACAATCACTTGTAACTTATATTTATTGCAGACCACAAACATACAATCATACATTCTCATGGTTGATGCATAATCGGGCAAATGAACTATACATACCCATGGTTGATTCATATAATAGTGCTTCTAATATAGACCTGAAAATCGCCTAGCGTGAACTGAACATCAAATTTCGATCTCAAAATATTTCCTTAAAAGTTCATGTGCTAATCCGTAGCTAATAGTTTAGCTAGACATAACAATTGAGGTAGTATTGAAATTAAAAAGTTCTAATTTTGATTTATTGATGAAAAGGCATCGTTTTGTTGCTGTAAAATCAGATCCGGGTCCGTACTAACGTACAATATACAGAGCCGCACCCCTTGGATGATGTTATATTTATAGAGAAAACCTAACTATTTGGGCTGGCTTAATTCCTAGTTGTTTTTTGCTTATTTTACTCTAAAAAATCGTAAAAACGTATCTCGCCCGTGCTGGCTTCGTGATGCAGAGTAAAACGCAGAGGAACAACTAAGGGAAGAAACCCTAATTTTATTTCATCAAAACTCAAAACTGCTCACATACGACTCATAATGTCGTATTTATAGTGCTAGGGTTTCTAAAACACGAAAATAAACAAAATAAAACGACAATGGCAAAAAGTAAATAAACTGAAAACTTTAAAAATCAAAATAAAATAGAAGATGACTCTGAATGCCCAGAAAACACCATACATCCCGAGCAGCGTCGTTCTCTTCGAAACAAGGTATTGTGGGCTGAAATCGGACATCAGGAACTCCAACTGCTAATTTGCACCGGAAACTGCCAACTGATCTACATCACTTCGATGCCATCAAGTACCCGTCGCGCTGTCCACAAGGAGTTGACCGCGCTGTCCTTCATGTTGCACGATTGGTACCACGCGAGCAGTTCCTGATTTGATTTTTGATTCGCTCATATTCGATCTTCTGTTCAATCAAGCTCGTTTAACGTCTTTTAACTCATATTTCTTAAAAACCCTTTGAATGCACCTGAAATAGAAAACAATCTAAACCAAGTGAAAGTAGTGATACAAATACATTAAAAAGTATATGGTTTTAGCATAATAATCGTACGTATGAATATGTCCTATCAATGACCTCTGCCAGTTGACAGTGTGTCGTTTATACTGCAAATCTTTATTTATAAACCTACTAAACACTAGCATAGCGATAAGTAGGGCCGAACTCAAGGAAAAGTAATTTAGTTTCAGAGTTTGTACTACTAGTCTTAAAGAGGGTTTCACAAGATTGTTTGTCGGCTAACGACTAAGAGTTTTACTAATTAATGGGGAACACAATCTCGTTACAACTAGTAATCATTGACCAGACATGAATTAATCTAGTGAATTATAATTTTCCTAATTAGATAGTTCCGTTAGGATCTTACCTCATTCTAGTTCTATCCTGTTACCCAGTAGAGTCTCAAGAAGATGTAACAATTACCTAATTAAAATACAACAATAGTTCTACCGCTAGGCTTTGCTACTATGATAATCCAATTAAGTATCATGCAATTGATATTAATCCATTTCCACCGCTAGGTTAGATAAAACAAATAACAAAGCATGCAATTCATAAGAATAAAATTCAACTAAATTAAAACATGTTTTTCAATGATCTCATACAATATTGCAACTAAATTCTTCAAACTGTAAAAGAATTTAGCTACTCATGGAAAAAATTATAACAACACAGTAATCTAAAATTGAGTTCAAAGAAAAACCAATTAATCTTCAGACAGAGTAGGAAGCTGGATGCCAAAAATTTCTGAAAGTAACCTCTTTTCGGCCGTCAGCCGTCCTCTGAATTAGGGTTAAAACTTTATTTATAAGCAACTGAAACTCTCGAATTAGGCTGGTTGGACAGATCCACAGATCCCAAAGAATTGCAAACCTCAGACCCTATTGAATTATGAAAATTCTATGCAGAAATAAACTCTTAAACGTGTGCAACTGATATCAGCATGATCTCATCCAGCATTGAACTCTAAAACATGTCAATTACTTAATAGGAAAAAATTTCTACTCCATCCTAATGCTACGTTCTAAACATTAAACGCGTAATTACTACATGTACCAGTCGTGGATATTTCTGCAACACATGATTCAGATCTGAGAGTCAGGCAACCACGTGATTCGACATAATATCTACACTCAGGCTTTTTACGTTGAAACTGACATCTATAACTTACCGACATCTAAAACACCAACAGTATAATTGGCCGCTATACTTGAAAGCGGCATGGTACACTCATTCTGGACTCGGATCCGGTAATGCACAGCTATTTGCTGTGAGAGTAAAAACGACGTCGTTTTGACGTTTTTTACTATAACCCTATGTAGTTTTGAGTGAACCCTTTACTAAAACTACGTAGTTTTGGCTCGCATTTAATAGCTTTCGCCGCACTGAATCTTAATCCACTCATTCTATATCTTCTTTTGTTTCTCGAATCGCATAAATGTATTGGACCACAGTCACCACACCTGACACGACACTATTTTCGTATTGTATTAATTGACTGCACTCTACTAATCTGTTTAGGTTTAGGTTTAGGTTTAGGTTTAGGTTTAGGTTTGGGTTTAGATTTAGGTTTAGGGTTTGCTACAAAGAGTCTGCATGGAGGCAAGCCAAAATAATATCAGTAAGCTAAGCTATGTCATATGACTTTTATGACACGTTGGAAAGTATAATGGGTTACAGTCAAATTAATTTATACAATATGTATCGTTTACTAATTCAAATAGACCTTTAATAGAACGTAAAGAATAGCAGCTATTGGATTTTTATCTACGTAAATCCAACTTATTTTATTGTCAATAATGTGGAATATGCATGGTTGTTGAAATTTAACACAAATGGATAAAGTCTCTTTACCACCATTCAACCATTTATTTATCCAGTGGAAAGTATCACGTAGAAGACTGATTGTACAAGTTTATGGTCTACTACAACATGCTCCTCATGTCACTGTGCATGCTATTTACTCCATTTTTTCCTTTTAGGTGAAATTTTCTATATTCCATAAATATACACTTTTTTATCTATTCACTATCTTTTGTCTAATATCAACTGTGCTAGCATCCTCATTTTTTAGTAATATAACATTTATAGAACTTGTTGATTGTAATTGCATTGAATGAATTGTTGAAATGAAAATAAAACATGGTCATTGATGGAGTGACTACACATTTGAGTGGTTGGTACCATGCTAGCTGTATCTGGTCTGATTTTTCAGTTCGGTGATCATGTTCAATTTTCTAGCTCAATTAAACTCGTATTAGCGTCCTCTTACTCATATTCCTTAAAAACTCTTTTAATACACCTGCAATAGAAAACCATCTAAAGCAAGTGAAAGTCATCCTCCGAGTGTTGAATCTTACTATATCCTTCCATTTTGCTATAATTCTCTCTAATACTTTATCACATAAATAAGATTTCATAGTAAAAAAACTCAGACTAGGTAAACATTTCAATTAACCTAGCAAAACAAAGATCTCAAATCTTTATAACACTCTTGAGTTCTCAAAGGCACTCACTTTCACCTACTATCAATAGCTACGGCACCAAAGAATTGTAAAAGAGAAATTTCATTTTTCATGTGACCTTAGATTAGAACAAGTTGGTTCCGATTGTCCGATAATATTTTTCCATTCTCACTGATCCTCAATCATATGTATTATTTTTTATTTCAGACATCAAATTTTCAATGAAATATTTTACACGCATTATTACCTTAGTTGCCGTAACATTTGTCATTCGAATAAACAAAGTGAGCCAATAATATTTATAAATTTATTTATTGAGTTCAATCTACAAAGATATCCACGTAGCAAGCTAGTTAGCCAAAAACATTTACAACCACATCATTGGGACCTTATGCAGTCCAGAACCTACACAACAAGGTCAATATGTATGACCATAATCGAATGCGACCTAATCTATCCGTGTGTACAATTGTTGAATTGTTGACGCTTCATTATTGTTTGAATTAATTATTTGCAGTGCGTTTACGTGACGCTCTATTTCATAAATAATCGACATAGTATGTGGGGAAACTTCATATTTGTTATGTAATGTAAAAGTCTACAATCTTATAATCAAGTAGAAGCAGGTAGACCATATTAAATAATTGTTCAACTTCGAACTTCTATTTAGACAAGTGTTTGAAGATTTATACGTGGGATTTCTCTTCCCAAAAAACTTTGAAACATATTCTCGAAATTGCTACACGTCCCATTTATGCATCCATAAAGGCAGACACTTTGATCGAGTCGCTACAGCCCCAAACCTTGTCGAGAATAATAAAGTTCCATTTAACTTTCTGGCCACTTGTTTACAAATTTGGTCTTCAATCATTCATATTTTTAGCACCATGTGATTCATGGTTAATATATGGATCCAATTTTATTCTAAGTAAAAAAGAAGATTGTGTATTTAATCAAGCACGAAAACATAAACAAAGCTGCAGAAAATGATAATATTATTTTGATTTAAAGTTTCAATATCATCTAATTTCCATCTATATTCAATAATAAGCTAGGGCGGATCCAAAGGGAATGGAGGCCCTTTCGAACTTTGTCACTTGTTTTACAGATGAATTTACCCCCAATTGTTGAATGATAAATTTATTAACTACAAATGATCAATCCCTATACTACGGTGATACCTTGTCACCTACATTTTGGCAGCTCTTGGGTTGGAGATGGACAGATGGTCACATGTCTTAATTACCTATCTGTAAATCGGCTTCAATAATATATTTCAAAGTTAAATTAAGACAGACTACATCAATACGTGCATGTTGTATTGTAAGGGAATCTTTTCCAAACCGTTCATGCATGAACACGTACCCATTTTGCATTAATTGATGTATGGTCCTCTCCTCCCTACGCATAAGTCTTCATTTCACATGTGGCAGTTGGCTGATCATACGATATCTCATCACACTCATACAAAGCAGTATAAAAACCCTCACTCTCACTCTCCCAAAACACATCCAGCAAGCCTCAACACAGCTGAAATTCCATAATTTTTAAGAAATCAAGCCAAAAAATCAAGTTAGCCTTTTCTAACTCAATGGCGGCCTTCAAGACTGTTGCAGCCGTGCTCATAGCCTGCTTATTGGTAGGAGCTGTTACAACTGAGGCAGCAGTTACATGCAGCACTGTTGCAACCAACTTGAACCCATGCATTACTTACCTCAAGGGTACTGGAGGCAGTGGCGGAACCAGGACGAAATATTCGCCGGGGCTCAAAAGCTTAGGAGGTACGAGCTATCTGCAAATAATTTTAGCGGGGGTTCAAATAATTTTTTTAGGGGGGGCTCAAATAATTTTTTTAGCCGGGGCTCTAATAATTTTTTCAGCCGGGGCTCAAATAATTACTTTACCCGGGGCTCCAAATCAAATTATGATAAATTATACCTGGTAAAAAAAAAAATTTTTTTTCTTCGCCGGGGCTCCAGCCCCCCTCCGCCCCCCTGGTTCCGCCACTGACTGGAGGTCCGGTTCCAGCACCGTGCTGCGCTGGGATCAAAAGACTTAACTCGGCTGCTTCCACTACTCCGGACCGTCAGGCTGCTTGCAAGTGCCTGAAGTCTGCTGCCAGCAGCATTAATGGGATTAACTACGGACTGGCTGCTAGACTCCCAAGCAGCTGTGGTGTTAACATCCCTTACAAGATCAGCCCTTCCACTGACTGCGCCCTGTAAGTTGATTTTTGTTTGCTCTCTCATCTCTATAGCTCTCTTTTTGTTAAAAAACACCATCTGATGACACACACATGCATCTCTTGTTCAAACAACTTGTTAGTTATATACACGTACGTCTTATTCTTTTCGCAGTGTGAAGTGAAGAATACAGTGGAGAGAGATCTTGAACTAGAGTGGTTGAAGCGATATTATTATGTAGTAACTCTCTAGCTAGCTATCATCGTCTATCAGCAACTCTATACGAATAAAGAGAACCATTCTCTGTGGTTCTGGTTATGCATGGAATGACATCTTAATAAGCTTTTGTACTTTTACTTTACATCTTAATAAAAAAATACTTATCTTATGAAACTAGACCAGGGTGATGGTATTGATAACTACAGCAAGTTTAATAAAACTACCATAAAAAACTCATGAGATATATAACGAGTAAAGAACCAAAACAACTTTAATTTATATATCAGTATATTGAACGAAGATCTCAAACCTTCATAACACTCCAAGTTCTCAATGGCTACAACACGTACGTAAGAATTGTGAGAGAGAATTTTAGTTATTCATGTGACCTTAGATTTGAACAAGGTGTTTTAGCTGTCCCACAATGCATATCTATTTTCACACATTCTCAATCATATGTATTAATCTTTATTTCAAACAATACGTTTTCAGTAAAATATTTTATACGCAATATTACCTTAGAGTAAATATCCTATGAAAAGTAACTTTTCGTTGTAAAATGCAAACAGATCTTGACCATTAGTTTAGATAGATATGACGGCTATTATAATCTGGGGTCGATTTGAGAATACAGAAAACATTAAATAAAGAATTTAATTTTATAATCAATTGAAGGGTAAATTACCTTATAATTTTCCATTTTGAACAAACAAAATGGGACAGTAATATTTATAAATTTATCTATTGAGTTCAATCTACAAAGATATCCACGTAGCAAGATAGCTAGCCGAAGAAACATTTATAACAACAACATTGGGACCTTATGCATCATATCCACGTAGTGCTATCAATCGAAGTGTTTTGTGCATTATTTTCAACTTTAACTTTGTTTGTTTTTCTCATAAATGCTCTAATCCGCTTAGCTCTTAAGATTGTTGTTATTCTTGATTGATTGAGCATTAACCTTGCCGCCTTTGCTAGATAGGGTTTAATGCTTAGTTATTAGGAATTTTGCATATATATACTTTGGTACAAAAATCAGTATTATTGTTTTGATCTTTGCTTATATTTGCATTTGATCATAGAAAATTTTCTTAATGAAATTGTGTGTGTTCAGCGATGTCTTCTTGTTGTTGATATGAGTTCTAGTTATCAGTTTGCTAGAATTAGATGAACTAGATATTAAACTAGGTTAAGTTGCTGATATCTTGTTTCTTGTTTAATTTCTTAGTGACTATATACTGGTGCAAAGTCTATTTTCAATAGGGACAATTGCAGTAAACCACCATTATAATATGCCATTTTGCAGAAAACCACCACGATATCAAGAAATTACCAAACGAGTATATTATAATGCTGCCGTTAACCAAAAACCACCAGCCCTACTGTTCCGCTAAAACTTCTGTTAAGTGCGTGTACGCGTGGCAATAAAATATTATTTTTTAGTTTTGTTAATTACCAAAAACCACTATTATAATATCCGTTTTACGAAAAACCACCATTTAAATAAATAATTATCAAAGTACTACCAACTGCATTGTTCATGCTAGATCAGAGGCTCGTACGATAATTTAACTCTTTTATAAATGTCTACTAGCTACATGATGCTTCAATTTAATCTTGATGGATGTCAATGAAGAAAATAATGCTAGAAAATGCAAAAGAAAACTCATGTTTGAGAGTTTATAATTATCAATGTGGAATGGCTACCGACTGTCCGATTCAAATATAAATAATTTTCCTCCTTTTATTTCTATGAAATATGATTTATTACATCACTACTTTTAAACTATAACTGTTGTACTATATTGATCTAAAAGATTCAACTACGTATTAAAGATTCAACTATGTATTAAAGATATAATAACTTCTCACCGCATCCGCAACTTATTTGCTTCTATTATGTTTCGTTTAATGAACCGTAATTTTGTAGGAAGAGTAATAATGTCTTGCTAATCAAAGATAGCCACAATTGTAGCCTCAACATCATTACCTAGCGTTACCTAAATATTCATAAGGTAGTTTTTGACAGTGAGGATACTATAATAGAGTCATTTCGTACTTAGTTGTTAAAATGGTGGTTTTCTGCAAAACAAGATATTATAATGGTGATTTTCTGCAATTGTCTAAATTGAAGTTGAATACACATGCATCTCTTGTTCAAACAACTTGTTAGTTATGTACGTCTTATTCTTTTTGCAGTGTGAAGTGAAGAATACAGTGGAGAGAGATATTGAACTAGGGTGGTTGAAGCGATATTATATAGTAACTCTCTAGCTATCATCTCTCAGCACCTTTATACGAATAAAAATTAGTGAACCATTCTCTGTGGTTAGCCTCTGTACTTGTCCTTTTACATCTTAATAAAATACTTATCTTATGAAACTACACCACGTTCATGATCAGTACTGCAAGTTTTATAAAACTACCTTAAAACTCATGAGATATTTAATGAGTAAAGAACCAAAACAACTTTAATTTATACTCTACCTCAGCTGAGGAGAGCGCAACTATAGGTTGCAGCTGTGATTCAATAGAGTTTTTACTAATAAATAAACCTAAGTTCTTAGTACCGAAAATGTATCTTAACAAATATTTCATGGCAAGCCAATGTTTCATTCTGGATTTGACATGTATCTGCTTAAAACTGAAACTGCAAAGACTAAGTCAGGTCTAGTGCAAAACATTATGTACATTATAGATCCTACTGCTACATCATACGGAATATTCTGCATTTCCCTTTTCTCTTGGTCCATTGAAGGGCAATCGTTCTTGGAAATTTCCAAGTGCCCTCTAAAGGGAATAGGCGCAGATTTTACATTTTCTAACATAGAAAACTTTTCAAGTACTTCATAATCTGTCTATGACAAATAAATCATTTTTGAAGATCCGTTTCTAATTATCTTTACCCATAAATTTTCTGTGCGTCTCCCATGTCTTTCATTTCAAAATGCATTTTTAACTTGGATTTCATATCTAGGATAGGGTTTAACTAATTACTAATTATCAGTATGTCGTCGACATATAGAAGCACAAACAATATCAGAGATTATTCTTAGATCTTTTAAGATACAAACAAGTATCGTAATCGTAATCACTTCTAAAAAACCTAAATTGATCATTACTGAGTGAAACTTCTTTTCCATTGTCTAGGAGACTGTTTTAATCCATATATGGATATAGAGAGACGGTATTTTTTTGTGAGACGGTGAGACATGATCACAACCGTTTATTTTGATAAATCTAATGGGTGCGATTAAATATATTTATTTAATCAAAGTAGGGGACAAATGTGCGCAAAATGCGGGACGGTTGGTATAAGTAGTTTTTAATCTTTTAATCCCATCCATTCATTGAAAAAAATGAACGGATAGGATGATGTTCTTTGATCTTACACTTATTTACGTGTCTCACTTGATCCTACTTCGAAACTAAATTTATCATAATGAATTTTTGTAAAGAATTAAGGAAAATAAAAAGTAAAATATAGAAAGGAATGAAGGAAACATATCTCTACTATGTATAAAATGCAAACACTCCTATTGCCGGTTATCAAAATGAAGCCACAAATTTCTTCCAAAACTACCATCACCGGTTACTTACAATCTCAAATACGATAACTACAATATAGAAGATAAAACTGAGAAATCACAACCAACCGTCCCCATACTACACCAATCATTTCTTCACACTCATTAAACAAACCAAATAACAACTCAAACCCATTCCTTCCCTTTCTAGGAACTTCCATCGACCATTAATGAAGAACAAGATATCTCAACACTTGTCCAGAGCATCCCATATTCTATTGTCACTTGACTTTATTTTGTTGCATCTTCATGTTTGTTTGAAACAAAATTCTATTGCATTGGGCAGGTTTTGGTCTCTGACATTATAAATATTACTAGATTTGTGTTTGTTTTCAAACGATATGATCTTATATGATGTTATTACTGGATCAATTTTGTGGATATCTTTGGATATGCGAAGGAAACTTTCCTTCTCTCTCTAAAACCCTCCAGACCGCCCTCCCTCCACCGATCAGGTCTTCCTTTTGCGGCTCTTTTGTCGAACGGATGATAGTGGTCTGGTGGATGTGTTGAGGTGGCTTCCGTGTGAGTTTTTGGGGGGTGATCGGTTTAGTTGTCCTTGCCTTTCTCCGGTGGCGACGGCGGCCGGTTCTCCGATTAGATCTTTCACCGCCGTTGTCGTCGCCGGTTGTTTTTGTTTTTGCTGCTGTTGTGCGCTCCGTTGGGTGCATGTGTCGCTCGTGGTTCTATTTCGTCGGTTGGGGGTCGGTGTTGTTGTCCCACTGCAGATGTCTTCTTTGCCGGTTGTTTTGTTTTTGCTTATGGTTGTGGCGGCGCTCTTTGCAGCTGCTTGTTCAGCGTTAGAAATAGAGGGGATCGGTGGCGTCTGTTCCCTGCTGATTTCTGTCTGTTTTGGCTGCTGTTGTTTTTCTTTCGTTTGGCTTGATTGCTGGTGGAGTCGTAGTTGTTCAGGTGGCGTAGCGGCGATTGTCATTTTTGTTTGGGTTGCTTGGGCGGCTGTTGGTGCAGTGGCTTTGTTCGCTGGTGGTTGAACTTCGTTTGGTGAAGCCGGTTGTGCTTTCTCTGGTCGACTGTGGTTTCGTTTCTGTTGTGGCTGTGGCTTTTTGGCTGTGGCTTCTTTCGTTTCGCCTGTGTTGTGTTGCAGTAGATGGTGCAGGGTTTCGTGTTAGTGCTCGGTGGTGGTCGCTGGGTCGGTGTTCGCTGGTGGAGGTGTCGCCAGGTTCGGTCCGATGTCTGCTGCTGACAGCTTCTGCTTCACGTGTCAAGTTTCGATTGGTGTCGTCGGCTGTTGTGTGGTGATGGTTTTTGGTTCCGGCACCTGTTTTGGTTGGCAGCTGTCTCTGGTTGTGGCTGCCGTCTCTGCCGGTGGTTCTGAGACGTTTCAGTCGGCATTGGTTGTGTCTGCCGGTGCACGTGGCATGCCTTTGGAGATATTCTTGGCAGCTTCTGGTTTCAACACGTGGCAATCTTCTTGGCAAGCGGTCCTCTGCATGTTCATTTTGGATTATCGACGCCACGTGTTACACAACAATGCAGCCGTTTGATTTCTTCTCGTTTACGTGTTGCTGCTGCGATGCCGTTTTGCTCTATTGGTTCGGTACTTTGCATCGAGCGCTACATTTACTTGTCAACTGAACCAATCACTTATAGTCCACGTCTGCTTTCCGTCCGAGATTATCTTTTTGAAGGTTCAACGCTTCATCATTTTATTATCATTGTCGTCTCGGACGATAGTATTCATGAACGTACTATTCGGACGATAGTATTCATGGATGTACTATTCTTGAACGGCCATCTTTCTTAAGTTCAACGGCCATATCTTTTGTATTATTAACGCAGCCTGGAGGTTCTGTAATTTCAGACTAATCAGCTAGGTCGTGCTCACTCGTTTTCTGTCATTATTTGTTCGCGCGTTCTTTGGTACTGAAGCCAAGTACCGTGTATACCTTATGTTTACTGTACTATCTTTTTTGTATTCGAGGTCTCCATTCGTTAGTCGTTAGGGATTAAGTCCTCATCAGATGTACCTTTTAGAGTCGAGTACTCTGTTTATCAAAAAAAAAAAATTGTGGATATCTTTTGCTCAAAATGTCGCTACATGTTAGACTTTGCATGAAATTATCCACTAAGTTCTCTGTGAACACCTTCTAGTATAGTAAAAGAAGTTGAACGTGGTTTGAACCTATGACACTCCTTTCATGATGGGTTATCCATTCGAGCTAAATAGATATTTAACTAGTTTATTGCAATGCCTCAATATAATTGATGTCTTATGAAAGGGGGACGCCGAGTGACGTATATTTAAACCTTTATCCAAATTTGATAGGCCGGGTACATTGCTGAACGTTCGTTTTTGTATGAATCAAGATTAATATTTTTTTGTGACCTTTTAAAGTGCCAAGTAGAGGTTGAATCTGCTGAACAATATTCTCATTAATCATGCATAATCAGGTAAATGTACTATGCATATAATAGTGCTTCTAATATATTTCAGGAGCCGCCTAGCGTGAATTGAACATCAAATTTCGATCTTAAAAGAACATTTCTTTACAAATTTATGAGCTAAGTTGTAGATGTTAGTTTAGCTAGACATAACCAAGAACATAACAATTGAAGTAAAACTGAAATGAAAGTAAAGAGGTCTTATTTTGTTTCATTGATGACTAGGCAAATTCTTGTTGTTGAAAATCAGATCCGATTCCGTATTAGGGTCAAACAGCCAGAGCCGCACCCCCTTGAAGTGGAAAAAAAAGCTTGTTAGGGTTCACAATGATGTTATAAAGGAAACCCTATGTATTTGGGCTGGCTTAAATATTATTATTCGTTATTTGCTTATTGGGCTATTAAAAAATTGTCAAAAACGTATATGGCCTGTGCTGACGTCTTCCGATACTGTTATTAGTGACGCAAAATTTAGGGTAACTTTTGGGTTTCCTATAGAGAAACTTGGGTGGTCGGTATAACATTTATTTGTTATGTCGGTTTTGGAGTTATCTAAATAGTAATTTAGGGTTTTGAGTTTCTTTATAATACAATACACGAAATAAGAAAATCCTAGAGGTGCTTTACTCTAATCTTCGTGTTCTTCCGCACAACAATTGGCATCAAGGCTTGATAGAGCACTTTTATATGCTATTTTAAGTCCTTTACACTGCTTAGATTCTAACATATTTTAGTATAAGATTACGCTTTTGGTGTAGTTTTGTATCTCAGGTTTAAAAGAAGAGTTAGAACAAAATTGCAACACGAAGGCTGAATCTCATAGCAAAAGACAACAACGTGACAACAAGAGCAAAAGACCACTAGCGCGCGAGCAGTATGGCGCGCGAGTGTGGGTCGCGCACAGCAGAGCAAAATGATGACGTCAGCAAACAGCAAAGTATCCGGAGCGATGACGTCATCACGCACAAGGAATATTTCTAAGTTCGGTTTTTGGAAATTAAATATTCCCAAAGCTGATTTTTAAAGATAAAGATGATTTCCTACAGATATTCTTGCCTAAATATTTGTGGAAACCCTATAAGGCAAGATTATAAATACAAAGCTTCATGGAAATCACACAGAGGCGTGCAGAAGGGACAAAACAGCTCAGAGCGGAATTCAGACTTAGCCGTGCGCGCAAGCTGCCGACGCGAGCCAGACGACGCGTCACTCAGATTTGTTTTGTCATTATAGTTGTTCAATATTTATGTTTGAGATGTATACATTCAGTATGAGTAGCTAACTTGCTGAATTCGGTTTGGATTCAGATCTATGAATTACATGTTTTGAGGTTTTGTTCTTAATTGCATGATAAGTTTAGTATTATTATTCCAAGCTCAATTGCATGATAATTAGGTTAGACAATTAAGCGAAGCCTTGCACCGCAGACTTAGTTGTAGAATCTGTTATCTATAGTTAAACTATCAGAAGTACGTGACTGTGAATGATAGGAGTGACACTAGAATAGTCGATAGCTACCTTGACCGGATTCGCGGTTGACTAGACTAGAATTGAATAATAATATCAGACGGACCTTGACCGGAATGTATGTGTAGGTTATTAAGATGTGACAGGACCTTAACCGGCGTGAACTTTATATCATGTATCTTTAGTAACCATTGATAAACATGAAAATTCATAGTGAAGAATCTGAACCGAGCTCATCTCTTGCATATCTATTTACTTCTTGCGTGACTGCTTTCTGATTGTGCGCCAGTTTCACTTGCGCGACAGTTTTCTTTCTTTTTCTTGTTCACTCACAAACCCCAATTTTAGTTGTAGATCGAAAGTTAACTTCTCACCGTTCCCTGTGGATTCGACCCCAGCTTACCAAGACTATACTAGTAGGAGAGCCGGACAAATTTGCAGCACTCAACGACGTGCTCGTCAAGGCTTCATGCTAAGATGGCGAATTCTCTGAAGTTTTAGATTGTGCGGTTCAACGGATCTGGGAACTTCGCTCTCTGGCAACAACGAGTTAACGATATGCCGACACAACAAGGGGTACAAAAGGTGTTGTTAGATGTGAAGCCGGAATCGATGAAGCGGGATGATTGGGATGAGATGGAGGAGAAGACGGCATCAACGATTCGTCTATGTCTTGGAGATGAAATTATATATCAGGTGAATAATCTCAAAACCTCGAAAGCGATCTGGGATAAATTGGAGAAGAAGTATTTTTTAAAATCGGTGTCTTGTAAAGGGTTAATTACGGATAACCACCCGTATAATATGCTATATTCCACCAAACCACCCCTATATTGTAATAATACATTCCACCACCCTTATAAGTATAAAATTTCCAATCAACCACCCACGCACTGTACTGTCACCATTACCGTTAAGTATATTAATTTTTTAATATAATAATAGTATTTTATTACAATACACCACCTCTATAATAAATATGTTTCCACTTCGCCACCTTTATAATCAATTTTGTTTCCATTTAACCACCTCTCCGTTAACTGCCGTTAACTGAGGTGGTTCTTTGGAAAGTTTTTAGTTATAAAGGTGGTCGAATGTAATATTACAATATAAGGGTGGTGGCTTGGAATATAGCATATTATGCGGGTGGTCATCTGTAATTAACCCTCTTGTAAACTGTTTCTCAAACAAAGATTGTATGGATTGAAGATGTGTGAAGGTTCAGATCTGGTGCAGTGTAACACGTCAATACCTTCAATCAGATAATCGATGATCTAGGGCGTGTCTGTGTTAAGGATGAAGACGAGGATCAGGCTATGATTCTACTGTGCTCATTAACCCCGGAGTATGAGACCTTGTTTACTACACTTAAGTATGGGAAAGATACAATAGATTTGGAGACGGTTAGTTCTGGGTTACTCTCTCATCATGAGCGACGATTGCATGCCGGTGTTGATCGGTCTCTAGGTGATGGGTTGTATGCAAATAACAACCAAGAGAGGAGAATATCGAAGAAAATGCAATCAGATGGAAAGAAGTAGGATCCAAGTTGAAGGCGAAAAGAAGAGATATGCTATGGTTGTGGACAATTGGGTCACTTCAAAAGAGATTGTCCGAACAGGAAGTAGACCGGAACTCTGATGGATCTTCAAAGTCAGCTAATATGGTACATAATGACAGCTCTGATGGAGGTGACTCAGATATGATTTCAATAACCTTAGATAGTCAAGTTGATTTGTGGATTTTGGATTTTGGATGTTCGTTTCATATGACTCCTCACAAGGAGTGGTTCGAAACGTATGAATCCGCAAATCTGGGTTATGTCCGATTAGGAGACGATAAGATGTGTGACATCGTGGGAATTGGACAGATCAAGGTACGAATGCATGACGACATTATCAGGACGTTGACTGATGTTTTCACATTCCAGCTCTGAAGAAGAATCTGATTTCGTTGGGGACTTTACATGTGAATAGGTTCGAGTACCAGTCAGACAAATATTGTATGAAAGTAAGTAATGGGTGTTGTGGTTGTAATGAAAGGTCAGATTACAACAAGGAGAGTCTATAGGCTGATAGGGAGTAATGTTGTAGGTGGAGCTGGAGATGCAGTGTCCGAATTTATATCTATAGCTTTATGGTATTTACGCTTGGGACACATCGGAGAGCATGGGTTGACTAAACAAAATAAAAGTCGGTCACAGTGGAGAAGTTCAAGCATTGCTCGGACTTAATCAAAGTCTTATCTTGTTAGATGAGAAGGTACCTAAGTTGTGAAGGAAGTATTGAAGTCGCATGGAATTTTGTGTCAAGGTGGAGATTGTTATTAGTGACGCAAAATTTAGGGTAACTTTTGGATTTTCTATGATGACACTTGGGTGGTAGGTATAAAATTTATTTGTTATGTCGGTTTTAGAGTTGTATAAATAATAGTTTAGGATTTTGAGTTTTTTTGTAACATAAAACGCGGAATAAAAAACCTAGTGGTGCTTTACTCTAATTTCTCCATTCTTCCGCACAACAGATACCCACCGAGTTGTCTATTGGGGGTTGACCGTGCTATTCTTCATGTTGCGCGGTTGGTACCGTGCGGGCTGTACCTGGTCTGATTTTTCAGTTCGCTCATGTTCAATTTTCTAGTTCAGTTAAGCTCGTATTAGCATTCTCTAACTCATATTTCTTAAAAACCCTTTTAATGCACCTGAAATAGAAAACCATCTAACCCAAGTGAAAGTCATCCTCCGAATGTTGAATCCTACTATATCCTTCTAGTTTGCTATAATTATCTCTAACACTTTATCACATAAATAAGATTTCATAGTAAAAAAACTCAGACTAGGTAAACATTTCAATTAACCTGGCAAAACAAAGATCTCAAATCTTTATTACACTCTTTTTTTTTGCTGAAAAAGGCGATTTTTATTAGCAAAAAGGAGGACTAAACCAAACAACACACAAAACACTCCAGCACAGGACACAACAGCAGCACAGACTCCTGGAAAACGGAAGACTCCAGACTGAACACAAACAAGACAAGACAACACAACACCTGCACAGCCTTCAGACCCAACAACAGGACAACCAAGACCAACAGCAAAACATATTATTTATACATTGTCAACTGATGGAGCGTATTTATACAATCCATCAAAACGTAAAATCCCATGATTTAAACATATTATTTCATGTATTATTTCACTTTTGTGTGTGATTCATGTTATAGATGCATCAAGACTACTTTGACATTTTAATTCTTAAGAGGATGCAAATTGAAGTCATTTGGAATCAAAGATTGAACCGCAAGAAACCAAAAATCAGATTTTCTGCAAATCCGCGGAGGTTATTGGATTTTTGTCCGCGGAGGCTACTGGATTAATGAAAATACTTAAGCCTCCGCGGAAATAAATCCTTAAGTGTCCGCGGAAGACCAAAAATAGCAAATTGCATTAATTTTCAACATTGGAAATGAGAAGCAATAATGCACCTCGAGCTACAAAATAAGGTGACGGATTTTCATGGAATTTATGACCAAAATGCATATAAAAGGAGGAGAGGAAGACACCAAAAAGAGAGCCATCATTTGGCCATTTTGCCATTCTTTAAAATCTCATTTCCTACACCATTTTCAACCATTTTGGAGCTCTCTTGCAACTTGAAGAAATCTGGATTTTTGGAGAAGAAACCATCTCATTCTCAAGCCGTAGTGTCAACAGAAGGAGATAAAGAAGGCCACATCTTCATCATCAAAATTTGTGACAATTTTCTAACTTACAAACTCTCTTTTATTTTCTTGTATTTTGTTGTGATGAATCTTATGTGTAACTAAACTCACCCAATTTGGGGAGTTGTTTGTTAACATATATTGATGATTGTTATTGCATGATTATTTTGTGTGAATTTTATTACAATTCTTTGATGCAAATTACATGCTTGTATGTTAGTTTAGAGTAGCCTAGCGGTGAACTATATTAACATGTCTTGCATGATGTTTGTTTGATATCATTTTAGTAAAGCCTAACGGTGTAGCTATTTTGATATTTATGCAAGCTATTATCAATCTTCTTGAGAACTTAGCGGTTAATTGAAGATTAGGATATATTGAATTATTTACATATTATCTTAGCGGATGTATGTTTGTTGTGTCTCTAGCGGGAACATCTAAATAAATTCACATGATTTTTACATGGTAATAATTATTTTATGTTGCAAGCAACTCCTTAAATTGGTGTGTTTGTAGTTATATATTATTTGTTACTTGTTACTAAAACAATTGTTCAAAACCCCCCCTTTAGGAATTGTTAGTAGAATAAAAAAATATACTCTTGACTTAAATTGCTCTCTCGTAGGTTCGACCCTACTTGCCGCTTGCTAGCTTGTAGGAAAAATATAAATTTAAGTTTGAGGCACTCAACGACGTGCTCGTCAAATTTTGGCGCCGTTGCCGGGGAGAGCATAATCTAGGATAGAGTATTATTTTTTATTTTTTGTCTTTTATTTTTCTGTGAATATTTTTCTGCATTTTACTATTCCACAAGATGTATTATGCAGGAAATATGAACAAAAATGACGGTTGGAAAAATCAAGAAGAAGATTTTATGCGACCGAAAAATTTATATCGCCGAGGAGCAACAATGAAGGAGCTCTCCATGCCAATTATTTGTGAGCAACCGTGGTGCATAAGGTCCAACCCTGACGAGGATAATCTTGAAATTGAATTGTCGGTTCTTAATCACCTACCAAAATTTGGAGGATTATCGGGAGAAAATGTAATGCAATACTTACATGAATTCACGGGAATTTGCCAAACATTTAGACCATATGCCGCGTCGGAAGAAAGGTTCAAGTTAAAATTATTTCCCTTAAGTTTAACTAACCGTGCAAAAAATTGGTTCTTGTCTTTGCCTTCAGGAAGTATTCATACATGGGAACAAATGCAAAGAAAATTCTTGGATAAATACTACCCTCTTGCAAGAGCAAATCAAGTGAGAAGGGAGTTGTCCACTATTCGACAAGGTCCAACCGAGTCGATGTATGACTACGTGGAACGGTTCAACACTTTGGAGAAAAGTTGTTACAACTTGGGTGTACCGGAGAATATATTAGTGGAGTATTTGCTTGATGGATTGAGACCACTAGAGAGGATGATATTGGATGCTTCAGCTGGTGGCACAATTTTTAACTTGACACCATGGGAGGTGCGAGAGTTAATCATGGAAACCGCGGAGAACGCACGATTTCGAGAAGAAAATTATAGAAGAGATGATATTGGTCAAGTAAAAAATGTCTCACAAGTGGATTCAAACACCTACCAGATGGCTAGAGAATTGAAGGAGCTTAAGGAGATGATGATGGTCTATCAAGAACAAATTCATCAACAAACACCGCCAAACCATCCTCCCATTCAACAACATGAACGGTTTAACTCAAATGGAAATTACCCACCAAGAAAGACTTACAACCAAGGAAGCTCAAGCAAACCTTTAGAAGATGTGGTGAAAGATGCGATGAAAGATATGATGAAGGATGTGGTAGCAAATCAAATGAGAACCGATAGCGCAATCCAAGAGTTAACAAAAACAATGTCACAAGTTGTTTCTACCATAACCGAGCTCAAAAATGATAGAGGAAAGTTGTCATCACAATCAATTCCCAATCCTAAGAGTAACATTAGCGGCATGACATTGAGGAGTGGAAGAAACGTTGAAAACGAGCAAGGAAATGACGATTTGAGAAGCTGCCCAGAAGAATCCGCGGAGGGTGATAAATTACACGGCGCGGAGGCTGAAGAAATATTGAAAAATTCAGTAACGTCCGCGGCAAAAAATGGTTCAGCGTCCGCGGGGAAATCTGAGGTAAATCTGAATTTTTCGATTTCTAATCCTCTTCCATTTCCAATGCAGATGAAAAGGCCTAGGATAAGTCTAGAAATGGATCAAGAGCTTTTGGAGTTGTCGAGAAAGGTGGACATTACAATTCCATTGATTGTGGAGACGCATGATTTGGTGGCTTATGAAGAAGATGCACTAGATGTTCCTAAGATTGAATCGAGGCCAATTCCAAATATTTTCAGAGGCGAAGGTGAACCACTACCGGTCATAAATAAGAGGAGGATAAAAAATATGGTGCTTGATCACTTGAACGAGGCTTCTCGAGAAAAGCGTACCCTTAGGCGAATCAAATATCCAAAATTAACGAGGTACCGTCGAGGCAACGACGTTAAACAAATGCAATTATTGGGAGGTAACCCAATTAAATTAATTAGTTGTTTTTAACACATTATCACATGTATTTTTTATTTTGAGTCTTGTGTGTATCCCATCTTAATGCTAGAGTTGAACCGTGGGAACATGGTTCATTTCAAGTGTGGGGTGGGAAAGTCAGTATGTTGTGTCAGCACGTTTCATTATTTTAGCATGCATTGAGTCGGTTTGTGAGCATGTTTTTTTTTATTGCATGAGTTGTGAGTATGAAATATGTTGCATGATGTGATGAAATGCTGAATATTTTAATTGATGTTCTCTCAATTAAATTTTGATATTTATGTTTCACATATATTCTAAAAATATTGTGATGCAAGTGATTTAATGTATACTATTATTTTTGAGTTTAATTGTTACAAAATATGGAGTTGATATAAAATGTCTTAGAGGGACTTGGCACACGTTCGAAGGCTCAAAGGAAAAAAATATTATTACGCGTTGAATTTATGGAGCCGGCACACTAAGTTGAAAAGAAGAAAAAAATCAATATTTCTACAAATGCCGAGGGTTAGGAAGGTAAGTTCCCCCTTGAAAGTATTTGTAGAAAATATTATTATGAAAAGAAAAAAAATCAATATTTCTACAAATGCCGAGGGTTAGGAAGGTAAATTCCCCCTTGAAAGTATTTGTAGAAAATATTATTATGAAAAATCAACTTAAGAAATTCAATGCGGAAAATTTACTAATACCTTGAGCCGGAGAGCGAGGTCAGGAGTCTAAAAAGACTATCTCCAACATTTTGTGGAAAACATAAAACTCAAAGGTAACATGTATTACTTGATTCTCTTGTTGATCATTATTTTAAGTTTATTGTGAGCATGAATTGTTAAAATAAATAGAGTGAATATCGTGATTAAGTTTGGTGGTAAGTCTTCAAAAATTAATGATTGAGTGTTTGCATTGTCTTGAACTTTTTCTTGTTCGGGACGAACAAGGATAAGTGTGGGGTGGTTTGATGGAGCGTATTTATACGATCCATCAAAACGTAAAATCCCATGATTTAAACATATTATTTCATGTATTATTTCACTTTTGTGTGTGATTCATGTTATATATGCATCAAGACTACTTTGACATTTTAATTCTTAAGAGGATGCAAATTGAAGTCATTTGGAATCAAAGATTGAACCGCAAGAAACCAAAAATCAGATTTTCTGCAAATCCACGGAGGTTATTGGATTTTTGTCCGCGGAGGCTACTGGATTAATGAAAATACTTAAGCCTCTGCGGAAATAAATCCTTAAGGGTCCGCGGAAGACCAAAAATAGCAAATTGCATTAATTTTCAACATTGGAAATGAGAAGCAATAATGCACCTCGAGCTACAAAATAAGGTGACGGATTTTCATGGAATTTATGACCAAAATGCATATAAAAGGAGGAGAGGAAGACACCAAAAAGGGAGCCATCATTTGGCCATTTTGCCATTCTTTAAAATCTCATTTCCTACACCATTTTCAACCATTTTGGAGCTCTCTTGCAACTTGAAGAAATCTGGATTTTTGGAGAAGAAACCATCTCATTCTCAAGCCGTAGTGACAACAGAAGGAGATAAAGAAGGCCACATCTTCATCATCAAAATTTGTGACAATTTTCTAACTTACAAACTCTCTTTTATTTTCTTGTATTTTGTTGTGATGAATCTTATGTGTAACTAAACTCACCCAATTTGGGGAGTTGTTTGTTAACATATATTGATGATTGTTATTGCATGATTATTTTGTGTGAATTTTATTACAATTCTTTGATGCAAATTACATGCTTGTATGTTAGTTTAGAGTAGCCTAGCGGTGAACTATATTAACATGTCTTGCATGATGTTTGTTTGATATCATTTTAGTAAAGCCTAACGGTGTAGCTATTTTGATATTCATGCAAGCTATTATCAATCTTCTTGAGAACTTAGCGGTTAATTGAAGATTAGGATATATTGAATTATTTACATATTATCTTAGTGGATGTATGTTTGTTGTGTCTCTAGCGGGAACATCTAAATAAATTCACATGATTTTTACATGGTAATAATTATTTTATGTTGCAAGCAACTCCTTAAATTGGTGTGTTTGTAGTTATATATTATTTGTTACTTGTTACTAAAACAATTGTTCAAAACCCCCCTTTAGGAATTGTTAGTAGAATAAAAAAATATACTCTTGACTTAAATTGCTCTCTCGTAGGTTCGACCCTACTTGCCGCTTGCTAGCTTGTAGGAAAAATATATAAATTTAAGTTTGAGGCACTCAACGACGTGCTCGTCATCAACAGATTGATCTTGATTTGTAATAGCCTTGATTACACTCTTGAGTTCTCAAAAGCACTCTCTTTCACCTACTATCAATGGCTACGGCACCAAAGAATTGTAAGAGAGAAATTTCATTTTTCATGTGACCTTAGATTAGAACAAGTTGTTTCCGATTGTCCGATAATATTTTTCTATTCTCACTGATCCTCAATCATATGTATTATTTTTTATTTCAGACATCAAATTTTCAATGAAATATTTTACACGCATTATTACCTTAGTTGCCGTAACATTTGTCATTCGAATAAACAAAGTGAGCCAGTAATATTTATAAATTTATTTATTGAGTTCAATCTACAAAGATATCCACGTAGCAAGTTAGTTAGCCAAAAACATTTACAACCACATCATTGGGACCTTATGCAGTCCAGAACCTACACAACAAGGTCAATATGTATGACCATAATCGAATGCGACCTAATCTATCCGTGTGTACAATTGTTGAATTGTTGACGCTTCATTATTGTTTGAATTAATTATTTGCAGTGCGTTTACGTGACGCTCTATTTCATAAATAATCGACATAGTATTGGACCACAGTCACCACACCTGACACGACACTATTTTCGTATTGTATTAATTGACTGCACTCTACTAATCTGTTTAGGTTTAGGTTTAGGTTTAGGTTTAGGTTTAGGTTTAGGTTTGGGTTTAGATTTAGGTTTAGGGTTTGCTACAAAGAGTCTGCATGGAGGCAAGCAAAATAATATCAGTAAGTGATTAGTTACAAATACATTTAAACAATTTTGAGATAAAAAACAAACAGTCCATTGATTTGTTAAGCTAAGCTATGTCATATGACTTTTATGACACGTTGGAAAGTATAATGGGTTACAGTCAAATTAATTTATACAATATGTATCGTTTACTAATTCAAATAGACCTTTAATAGAACGTAAAGAATAGCAGCTATTGGATTTTTATCTACGTAAATCCAACTTATTTTATTGTCAATAATGTGGAATATGCATGGTTGTTGAAATTTAACACAAATGGATAAAGTCTATTTACCACCATTCAACCATTTATTTATCCAGTGGAAAGTATCACGTAGAAGACTGATTGTACCAGTTTATGGTCTACTACATAAACTCCATTTTTTCCTTTTAGGTGAAATTTTCTATATTCCATAAATATACACTTTTTTATCTATTCACTATCTTTTGTCTAATATCAACTGTGCTAGCATCCTCATTTTTTAGTAATATAAAATTTATAGAACTTGTTGATTGTAATTGCATTGAATGAATTGTTGAAATGAAAATAAAACATGGTCATTGATGGAGTGACTACACATTTGAGTGGTTGGTACCATGCTAGCTGTATCTGGTCTGATTTTTCAGTTCGGTGATCATGTTCAATTTTCTAGCTCAATTAAACTCGTATTAGCGTCCTCTTACTCATATTCCTTAAAAACTCTTTTAATACACCTGCAATAGAAAACCATCTAAAACAAGTGAAAGTCATCCTCCGAGTGTTGAATCTTACTATATCCTTCCATTTTGCTATAATTCTCTCTAACACTTTATCACATACATAAGATTTCATAGTAAAAAAACTCAGACTAGGTAAACATTTCAATTAACCTGGCAAAACAAAGATCTCAAATCTTTATAGCACTCTAAGTTCTCAAAAGCACTCTTTTTCACCTACTATCAATGGCTACGGCACCTAAGAATTGTAAGAGAGAAATTTCGTTTTTCTTGTGACCTTAGATTAGAACAAGGTGTTCCCGATTGTCCCATAATGTTTTTCTATTCTCACTCATTCTCAATCATATGTATTATTTTTTATTTCAGACGACACATTTTCAATGAAATATTTTACACGTATTATTACCTTACTTGCCGTAACATTTGTCATTTTGAATAAACAAAGTGGGCCGGTAATATTTCTAAATTTATTTATTGAGTTCAATCTACAAAGATATCCACGTAGCGTGCTAGTTAGCCAAAAACATTTATAACCACATCATTGGGACCTTATGCAGTCCAGAACCTACGCAACAAGGTCAATATGTATGCCCATAATCGAATGCGACCTAATCTATCCGTGTGTACAATTGTTGAATTGTTGACGCTTCATTATTGTTTGAATTAATTATTTTGCAGTGCGTTTGCGGGGCACTCTATTTCATAAATAATCGAAATAATATGTGGGGAAACTTCATATTTGTTATGTAATGTAAGAGTCTACAATCTTATAATCGAGTAGAAGCAGGTAGACCATATTAAATAATTGTTCAACTTCGAACTTCTATTTAAACAAGTGTTTGAAGATTTATACGTGGGATTTCTCTTCCCAAAAAACTTTGAAACATATTCTCGAAATTGCTACACGTCCCATTTATGCATCCATAAAGGCAGACACTTTGATTGAGTCGCTACAGCCCCAAACCTTGTCGAGAATAATAAAGTTCCATTTAACTTTCTGGCCACTTGTTTACAAATTTGGTCTTCAATCATTCATATTTTTAGCACCATGTGATTCATGGTTAATATATGGATCCAATTTTATTCTAAGTAAAACAAGATTGTGTATTTAATCAAGCACGAAAACATAAACAAAGCTGCAGAAAATGATAATATTATTTTGATTTAAAGTTTCAATATCATCTAATTTCCATCTATATTCAATAATAAGGGCGGAATCAAAGGGAATGGAGGCCCCAATCATGAGACAAACCGAGATATTATATAATTGTGAGAAGTTATATCTTTTCTTGTAAGCTTAGGAACGCAAATCATATGCCTTTTCGAACTTTGTCACTTGTTTTACAGATGAATTTACCCCCAATTGTTGAATGATAAATTTATTAACTACAAATGATCAATCCCTATACTACGGTGATACCTTGTCACCTACATTTTGGCAGCTCTTGGGTTGGAGATGGACAGATGGTCGCATGTCTTAATTACCTATCTGTAAATCGGCTTCAATAATATATTTCAAAGTTAAATTAAGACAGACTACATCAATACGTGCATGTATTATTGTAAGGGAATCTTTTCCAAACCGTCCATGCATGAACACGTACCCATTTTGCATTAATTGATGTATGGTCCTCTCCTCCCTACGCATAAGTCTTCAGTTCACATTTGGCAGTTGGCTGATCATACGATCTCTCATCACACTCATACTAAGCACTATAAAACCCCTCACTCCCACTCTCCTAAAACACATCCAGCAATCCTCAACACAGCTGAACATCCATAATATTTAAGAAATCAAGCCAAAAAAATCAAGTTAGCCTTTTCTTAACTCAATGGCAGCCTTCAAGACTGTTGCAGCCGTGCTCATAGCCTGCTTATTGGTAGGAGCTGTTACAACTGAGGCAGCAGTTACATGCAGCACTGTTGCAACCAACTTGAACCCATGCATTACTTACCTCAAGGGTACTGGAGGTCCGGTTCCAGCACCGTGCTGCGCTGGGATCAAAAGACTTAACTCGGCTGCTTCCACTACTCCGGACCGTCAGGCTGCTTGCAAGTGCCTGAAGTCTGCTGCCAGCAGCATTAATGGGATTAACTACGGACTGGCTGCTAGACTCCCAAGCAGCTGTGGTGTTAACATCCCTTACAAGATCAGCCCTTCCACTGACTGCGCCCTGTAAGTTGATTTTTGTTTTTCTCATATCTATATAGCTCTCTTTTTGTTAAAAAACTCCACTTGATGACACACACATGCATCTCTTTTCAAACAACTTGTTAGTTATATACACGTACGTCTTATTCTTTTCGCAGTGTGAAGTGAAGAATACAGTGGAGAGAGATCTTGAACTAGAATGGTTGAAGCGATATTATTATGTAGTAACTCTCTAGCTATCATCATCTATCAGCAACTCTATACGAATAAAGAGAACCATTCTCTGTGGTTCTGGTTATGCATGGAATGACATCTTAAAAAGCTTTTGTACTTTTACTTTACATCTTAATAAAAAAATACTTATCTTATGAAACTAGACCAGGGTGATGATATTGATAACTACAGCCAGTTTAATAAAACTACCATGAAACTCATGAGATATATAACGAGTAAAGAACCAAAACAACTTTAATTTATATATTAGTATATTGAACGAGGATCTCAAATCTTTATAACACTCCAAGTTCTCAATGGCTACAACACGTAAGAATTGTGAGAGAGAAATTTAGTTATTCATGTGACCTTAGATTTGAACAAGGTGTTTTAGCTGTCCCACAATGCATATCTATTTTCACACATTCTCAATCCTATGTATTAATCTTTATTTCAAACAATACGTTTTCAGTAAAATATTTTATATGCAATATTACCTTAGAGTAAAGATCTTATGAAAAGTAACTTTTCGTTGTAAAATGCAAACAGATCTTGACCAATTAGTTTAGATAGATATGACGGCTATTATAATCTGGGGTCGATTTGCGAATACAGAAAACATTAAATATAGAATTTAATTTTATAATCAATTGAAGGGTAAATTACCTTATAATTTTCCATTTTGAACAAACAAAATGGGACAGTAATATTTATAAATTTATCTATTGAGGTCAATCTACAAAGATATCCACGTAGCAAGATAGCTAGCCAAAGAAACATTTATAACAACAACATTGGGACCTTATGCATCATATCCACGTAGTGCTATCAATCGAAGTGTTTTGTGCATCATTTTCAACTTTAACTTTGTTTGTTTTTCTCATAAATGCTCTAATCCGCTTAGCTCTTAAGATTGTTGTTATTCTTGATTGATTGAGTATTAACCTTGCCGCCTTTGCTAGATAGGGTTTAATGCTTAGTTATTAGGAATTTCGCATATATATACTTTGGTACAAAAATCAGTATTATTGTTTTGATCTTTGCTTATATTTGCATTTGATCATAGAAAATTTTCTTGATGAAATTGTGTGTGTTCAACGATGTCTTCTCGTTGTTGATATGAGTTCTAGTTATCAGTTTGCTAGAATTAGATGAACTAGATATTAAACTACGTTAAGTTGCTGATATCTTGTTTCTTGTTTAATTTCTTAGTGACTATATACTAGTGCAAAGTCTATTTTGAATTTCTTGAAAAGAAAGTCCTAGGTATGGGTAAAATCTAGATGAATAGAATTCCAAAAGTTGAACTAAACTGATTGTTCTCAAATAAAATTGGATTTCATTGATATATTCCTCTTAAGCTTGTTTTAAGAATAAATTAAGTCTTAGGAGGGCATTTAGAATATATTCAAGTTGATTTTCTAGTTTCTGACCAAAAGGTGGATGATCTTTGTTTGATGTTCAATGTAAGTGAAATGATTTCCTTCTGCTCAGTGGTTTAGTTTTGTACTTTCAATGGCCTTACAATAATCTTGAGTTTAGGATGTAGTTAGCTTGTCTAGAAATCTATTTTCGTAGGTTTTAAGCATAACTTGATAATATCGAATGCTACTAAAACTATCAATAAAGTATATATCAGTTTGGTTTAGTTCATATTATGCATGATCCTAAGCTTTTGTTTTTCAGAAATATTTAATTTTGACTTTGTTAAGTGTTGGTGCATAAAATCTGATCTAATCTCTACTAACATGTTAGGAAAAGTTCCTATTTATGCTAATGAACTGTTGTAGTTACTTTTCAGACTAAAACTTGTAGAAAACCTAGGAAGTACTTATGTAATTTTCTTGTTTTTTGTTTTGTTTTGCTTTTTAGTTCTATTAACCTTCTTAGTAATTTTCCCGTTTTAGAGCAGTGATATTAGTAGATATATGCTTTGGATCAGTTGGTATGAGTATTATGGTGTGTTTTTAGCTAACTCGCTTTTTTGAAGGTTTAGGCATGCCTATGTGCATGACCAAAATATTCAGCAGGTTTTAAGGAAAAGTACTAAAAGTTCCTGGTAATTTATGTCTAAAAGCTGCAGAGTAAGTAAAAATTAGTTATATCAATCTCATTATATGATATTTGGTTCCAAAAAGGTACATTTTTAGTTAACTAGTTGTGAACTTTCAATATGAGTATTCTAGTTGCTGAAATGTTTGTTTTTGTCGATATCTTGACTAATATGGATGTTTTTGAGTGGATTATATGATGATCTCTATGTCCTTATGTTTGCTAGGTTTATTTATAGTTTTCTTTCAAACAAAGTCTTGAGTTTCGGTAATAGGAACGTTGGGTGTTTAGATATATTAGCTCATGTATGTTTTCCTCTAAAATTTTAGTTATATGTGATACATGACTTTGGGGGGTAGGTGAGACTATGCTGAAATTTCAATTACCCAGAGCTTGACCAAAAAGTTAGATGACTTGGTTATGCATTTGCGAATGAACTAATGAATTCTGTGTTTTGGTGTTAACCTGCAATTTTTCGCCTTATGAATTATGATGGGTTGCTAGTTAGGCAATTGATGTTTGGTTTTATAAATTTTAGGCCTAACCAATTAATGCAAGATGTGAGGTCTGTCAGACATGATTAATATCAGTTTTGTTCACCTATTAAATTGCAAGATATTAGCTTATTTTTAGGGGAATTTAGAGAATGACTTAGTAGGTGGGAATCTGTTGTGATATAGGGTCTTTGGACTGAATGCATAACTCATATATCATAAGTTTTGAACTGACATCTACCCAAAAGATGATTGTGTATGTTGCTTGGGTAGAAACAGTTTGGACTTGTGATGATAAAAGTCTTCGAAATTATCCAACAGGTTTTTTATGCTGAAAATATTCCTAATGGCATATCTTTGTTTTGCGGGAAAATTTTCCATAATGAGGTATATTGAGATGTAAAAGTAAGTCAAGGATGCCAAAAATACGGTTCAAAAGTCATGAAACTAAGCTAGTTTAGGTCTGTCCGTAGAGTCTCTAATTTTAATTTTAGAATTCACGTCATTGTGGTTCTAAGTGTTCCTTAGTTGTAAGCGCAATACATGACTTTAGAGGACATTTGTTAAGAAATAAGTCAAATTTTGAACTGATTTTTAGTTTAAATCTCAAGCTTGCATGTTGAGGTTCGATTAGAGACTGTTTAGAACCTATGTTATAACCGCAGTTTGGCTGGATTGGTAGCTTGAAGTTGGCAGGAAAGCTGTGGTCTTCTAAAGCTTATTGTTTTGACTGTTTGATGCAAAACGACATGCAGTGTGTCGTTTAAAGCTTGCGCCTTTATTTTGAAAGTTCGGGCTTATGAAGGCCTACCCAATTTCATGTAAATGAGCACGCGATGGTTTTAGAGTTGTAATGATGGAGCGCTCTGGCCTGCCCAAGCATCAGTGTGCAGTTCATTTGGATTAGTGAAATTCGAGACTAGTTGAAAACTATCGAGACGATTGGTTCTCCAAGAAGCATCGAGCAACTACAAGAGGAAGAATGTCGATTTTGAGAGCTGATGTGCGTGGATATGGAGTCTTCTGATTGGAGTGTTCGGGTTAAATTCGGATGGAGTTCTGACAAAGGTCTTCGAATCTTGTCGAGGTGCTTTCGTTTCAATATTGTTGATTCCTGTAGTTCGTCTTTAGTTCGGCATTGGTTGATTTACTAGCTAGTCTTGATGTTCAGTTTACTCATTCTTGGACTGTCAAGTTTTGAGTCATCTGTTGTAAAATCTATTCGGTGCTTAGTGGATTCATTCTCAGTCTTTACGGCTGAGACCGTGGTTTTTTCTGGGTTCTCCGGTTCCACGTATATCTTGTGTCATTTATGTTGTATTTATATTATTAGGTCTCGATTTTGTTTCTAGGTTTTAGATTATGCTTAAATACATTCATTAAATTGGTATTAGAGCTGCTGATACATTTCTAGGCTAGTTCTTGATTTAATTTTGACTATAATGTTTGTGGAAATCGTTGATCTTGGCATATATGTTGTGCATTTGATCTTAGAGTAGTTGTTGTCATGTATTTTGATTGTTTATGCATTAATCTTGTTGTTCTTAAAGGTCACGGTTTAGTTTTAGCAATCGAAGTGTTTTGTGCATCATTTTCGACTTTAACTTTGCTTGTTTTTCTCATAATTGTTCTAATCTGCTTAGCTCTTAAGATTGCTATTATTCTTGATTGATTTGAGCGTTAACTCAAAAATTAGTTAGGTGTGATGAGCTAATTAAAGAAATTCATCAAGTTATTATTATTTTGAATTCTTTATTTAAGGAGTTTAGTGTATAAAGAGATGTTATAGCCTATGTTAGGGAAGATATTACTCTAAAAAGATAATAGATCTTATTAAGTATAAAATATAGAGTTGAATGTCTTTAAAGAAAAACTTCCACCTATTGGTTTGAAATCAAAGATTAACACTGAGGTTGTATGTTTGTAAAAGGAAAAGGCATGAAGTTTAAAACAAGAAGTCTGGAAAGGGTAAAATCAAGGATAAACCCTCTGATAAGAAGCAAATACCTACTGCAAATAGGCTATACACCTTGTTGACTATTGTTTTAAGAAAAAAACATGAAAAAACAAAAGGCATAGGGAGGTGGTCATACTAGTGTTTTTGAAGCAAAACTACGATGTAATGCGGAATTATTGGTGGTTTCTTTAGGGGATGATAAGTCAGCTTGGATCTTAGATTTAGATTATACAATGCATGCCACTCGCTTCAAAAATTTGTTTTTGACCTCTAATTGATTGAGGAGGGTGAGGTAAATTAGGAGATAACATAACATTGCGGATTAAGGGTATTGGCCAGTACCCTTAAGGTTACATGATAGTGTGATCCAAGTGTGAAGGACCATGATAACATTCAGAAAGCTGCAAGACAGAGGATTGCCTCTAAACATTATCCACTGCAAGAATATGTAGTGTAAAACAGAATACTATGCTGCAACGTCAGGGTATGAGACGCTTTGTAACAGAATTCTGTAGGGACTATAATTGTACTAGCTGTAAGAGTAATGAACAAGAACTAAAAACCCAAATTCCTATCTGCTCTCTTCTCTCATCCTTCCCTACTCTTCATCCTTCCTCTCCTTCCTACCCTTCCTACATCTAAACCATCCGAGTGCAACATTGGTGCTTTCATCACTGTGAACTCACTATGCCGGAAACTAGAAACATGTCTACCTCGGAGGCTATTGGAGAACTCACGGCCAAAACACAGAGCATGAACGAAGTAATCCACACCCATGATGTCAAGTTGGACCATATTTGCTCTGTTCTTGCCGACCTCCAGGGATCTCTTAAAGAGCTACTCATATCTAAAGCCACATCCGAGAAAGAGCCTATTCACCAACATCCAAACCCCTCCAGCCCCTTACTGCCAACACCATCATCTCCACACGACACCACCCATTCCATTAGCCCCACCACAACCTTACAACCACACCAACCTCATCAACCAAATCAAAACATTCAGTTTCAAACCTCCCAAACCCAGATCCGCTTACCTAAGGTGGAGATCCCTTACTTCACTGGTGAAGAAGTTGAAGGCTGGTTGTTTCAAGCCGACAGATACTTTGAGCTTCTTGGAATTTCATCAGATCAACGCCTAACCATTGCTGCTTTTTACATGTCCGGAGAGGCCCTTAAATGGTTTCAATGGATGCACATGACCCATCAGGTCACATCGTGGTCTGATTTCGTTCGGGATCTGACAAATCGGTTTGGTCCGTCTACTTTTTGGAATGCTGAAGTCTCCCTCAATAAACTCCAGCAAACAACTACAGTAACATCTTACATTGCTGCTTTTGAATCTCTATCCACTCGTACGCCTGGCCTGAGTCCACAGAATCTCCTTAATCATTTTCTGGCAGAACTTAAGGATGAGATTCATCGCGAAATTGTCCTCCTGCGTCCTTGTTCTCTTCAAGAGGCCATGGGAATTGAGGGAGAAACCCTTGTAAGGCACGTTTTCAATGTTACCTCGTGGATGAATTTGAGGGAGAAACCGAAGATGTTGCTGATGTGCACAACCCAGTTGTTCAAACAGAGGACATATCTATGGATTCAGAGATTACTCCTGCTATTTCTTTACTTGCTCTTCACGGACAATCGACTCCGAGTACACTTCGCTTAGCAGGAACAATCTGGGGTGTTAATATAACAGTATTAATCGATAGTGGATCGACCCATAACTTTTTACAATCTCGGATAGCAAAACATTTAGGGTTATCAGTGGAACCCTCAAACAACCTTAATGTCACGGTAGGTAATGGAGAAGAGCTTCAGTGCGAGGGTCGATGTCGCAATACTCCATTGAAACTGGATTCCCATAATTTCAATGTGGATTTCTATTTGCTTCCAATCTATGGTGTTGATGCCGTTCTTGGTGCACAATGGTTGTCGGAGATTGGTCGAGTAACATTCAACTATCGTCAGTTGTGGATGAGTTTTGAATTTCAGGGAAAGGAAGTCTTATTTCATGGGCTCAAAAATCAGGCCCAACTATCACAAATGAGCCTGTGTCAACTTACAAGGGCATCAAAAACAGATGCAATAGCTTCTTATTTCCATCTGGTTGTCACAGCCTCACCAGTAGAGCCCCCTTCGTTCCAAACCAATCATATAAAGGAATCGGCTACGCCACCAGACTTGCAATTCCTTCTTGAACGTTATGCAGCAGTCTTTTCATCCCCAAAAGGCCATCCCCCACAGCGAAGTTTTGATCACCGGATACCACTGCTGCCAGGAACGTCACTGGTCAATGTTCGACCATACAGATACCCGCACTTTCAAAAACAAGAAATGGAGAAGTTGATTCGTGAAATGTTGGATGAGGGCATCATTCGTTCAAGCAATAGTCCATTTTCTTCCCCTGTTTTACTTGTAAAAAAGAAAGATGGCAGTTGGCGTTTCTGTGTGGACTATCGGGCGCTCAACGCTGTTACCATCCGTGACCGATTTCCTATTCCAACTGTAGATGAATTGTTGGATGAATTGCACGGAGCTTCTGTCTTCACAAAGCTCGACCTTCGCTCCGGCTATCACCAACTCCGTATGCACCCTGCGGATATTCATAAGACGGCATTTCGCACTCACGATGGTCATTATGAATTCATGGTCATGCCGTTTGGACTATCAAATGCGCCTTCTAGCTTCCAAGCAGAGATGAATGAATTATTTCGCTCTATGCTTCGACGCGGTGTTCTTGTATTTTTTGATGATATTCTGGTATACAACAACACATGGAAGCAACACTTGAAGCAATTGGAAGAGGTACTGTGTCTTTTGCAATCTAATTCATTTTATGCTAAACTTTCGAAGTGTGAATTTGGTAGGTCTCAGGTTAATTATCTTAGGCATATTATCTCTGTTGAAGGGGTTCAAGTTGATCCCGAAAAAATTGCTGCTATTCATTCTTGGCCGTATCCACGCAATGTCAAACAATTGCGTAGCTTTTTAGGGCTTACGGGATATTATCGGCGCTTCGTTGCTGGATATTCTCAGCTGGCAGCACCTCTCACTCAATTGTTACGAAAAGATGCCTTTGTTTGGATAAGTGAGACAACTCTGGCTTTCGATGCACTCAAACAAGCGTTGATGCAAACCCCAACTTTAGCCTTACCTGACTTCTCAATTGGATTTGTAGTGCAAACTGATGCTTCGGGGAGTGGTGTTGGAGCTATTCTATCACAAAGGGGGCGGCCAATTGCTTTCTTTAGCAAACAACTTCCATCTTCACTTAGAGCCACCTCTGCATACAATAGAGAACTTTGTGCAGTGGTTTTGGCTATTCAAAAGTGGCGTCAATACCTATTAGGGAGTCGTTTTACAATTCAGACCGATCACATGCCTCTTCGCACATTACTCACTCAAACCATCCATACTCCTGAGCAGCAAAAGTGGATGGTCAAGTTGTTAGGCTTTGATTTCGATGTTGTTTATACGCCGGGCAGTGAGAACGGACCAGCAGATGCGTTGTCACGCATTCCAGAGTCCTCTTTGCTAGCACTGCAGGCAACTAGCAAACCAGTTTTGGGTATACTTGATCTACTGAGGCGTTATTTTGCTAGTAGCAAGGAAGCTAAAGCTCTTTGTGAGTCTATCATTAGTGATCCAGGTAACCACTGTTGGTTTCGAGTTCATGATGGCTTGGTTCTTTACAAAAATAGATTGTATGTTCCTGAGGGATCTTGTGCACATGACTTAATATTTCATGAGTATCATGATTCACCAAGTGGAGGACATTGTGGTGTGGATCGTACATTAGCTCGCATTTCTGCGAATTTTTATTGGAAGGGCTTGCGAGAAATGGTAAAAGACTATATTGCAAGATGTTCAGTTTGTCAGCAGGTCAAGGCTATCAACACTACTCCTCAGGGCTTGTTAGAACCACTTCCTATCCCTTCAATGGTGTGGGAAGACATTTCAATGGATTTTATAACTCATCTTCCGCCTTCACATGGTAAGTCGGTAATTATGGTGGTGGTTGATAGGTTAACAAAGTACGCGCATTTTGTTCCATTATCCGCTGGTTATACTGCTGAGTCTGTTGCTAAAACTTTTGTGCATGAAATCTATCGTTTACATGGGGTTCCGGTTAATATTGTGTGCGATCGAGACTCTACTTTTATGAGTACATTTTGGCAGGAATTCTTTCATCTTCAGGGAACCAAAATTGCCTCTAGCAGTGCATACCATCCGCAAACAGATGGCCAGACAGAGGTCGTAAACAGGGTGCTTGAGGATTATCTTCGATGTTATGTAACTGAGTCGCAAACTAACTTGACAGAAGTGTTATCATGGGGAGAATACAGCTATAATTCAGCATATCACTCTTCTATTGGCATGAGTCCATTTGAGGCATTATATGGCCGACCGCCACCAACTATCTTGGGGTATACAAGAGGTTCTGCCAAAGTTGTTATGGTGGATGAATTGTTAAGTCATCGAGATGAATTGCTACATCGCTTAAAGTTCAACTTGGAACGTGCTCGTCACTGAATGAAACAAAAGGCGGATAAGCATAGAACAAACAAGGAGTTTGAGGAAGGTAGTTGGGTGTATGTGAAATTGCAGTCTTACCGTCAACTTTCGGTTAGAGGACGTCGCTCTCATAAGCTCGCAAAGCGCTACTATGGTCCTTTTCAAATTACTGCTCGCATTGGCAAAGTTGCGTATCGTTTGGCCTTACCTATAAATGCCAAAATACACAACGTGTTTCACGTCTCTTTACTTAAACCTTGCAAAGGCTTAGTGGATGGTGTTACTGTAGAGTGGCCGGTTGATTTGCTAACCAAGGAGACTTCTATGCTGCCTGATCGTATCCTTAAACGTCGCAGAATAACAAAGTTCAACAAAGAGGTACCACAATTACTAATTCAATGGAAAGGGGGAGCTTTTGACAGTGCAACTTGGGTGGACGCTTCTCACATAAAAGAAACATATCCAAATTTCGATATCGAGGACGATGTCGAGTCTGATGGGGTGGGTAATGATCCAAGTGTAAAGGACCATGATAACATTCAGAAAGCTGCAAGACAGAGGATTGCCTCTAAACGTTATCCACTGCAAGAATATGTAGCGTAAAACAGAATACTATGCTGCAACGTCAGGGTATGAGACGCTTTGTAACAGAATTCTGTAGGGACTATAATTGTACTAGCTGTAAGAGTAATGAACAAGAACTAAAAACCCAAATTCCTATCTGCTCTCTTCTCTCATCCTTCCCTACTCTTCATCCTTCCTCTCCTTCCTACCCTTCCTACATCTAAACCATCCGAGTGCAACATTGGTGCTTTCATCATTGTGAACTCACTATGCCGGAAACTAGAAACATGTCTACCTCGGAGGCTATTGGAGAACTCACGGCCAAAACACAGAGCATGAACGAAGTAATCCACACCCATGATGTCAAGTTGGACCATATTTGCTCTGTTCTTGCCGACCTCCAGGGATCTCTTAAAGAGCTACTCATATCTAAAGCCACATCCGAGAAAGAGCCTATTCACCAAGTTGGACCATGATTGGAGTGTTCGGGTTAAATTCGGATGGAGTTCTGACAAAGGTCTTCGAATCTTGTCGAGGTGCTTTCGTTTCAATATTGTTGATTCCTGTAGTTCGTCTTTAGTTCGGCATTGGTTGATTTACTAGCTAGTCTTGATGTTCAGTTTACTCATTCTTGGACTGTCAAGTTTTGAGTCATCTGTTGTAAAATCTATTCGGTGCTTAGTGGATTCATTCTCAGTCTTTACGGCTGAGACCGTGGTTTTTTCTGGGTTCTCCGGTTCCACGTATATCTTGTGTCATTTATGTTGTATTTATATTATTAGGTCTCGATTTTGTTTCTAGGTTTTAGATTATGCTTAAATACATTCATTAAATTGGTATTAGAGCTGCTGATACATTTCTAGGCTAGTTCTTGATTTAATTTTGACTATAATGTTTGTGGAAATCGTTGATCTTGGCATATATGTTGTGCATTTGATCTTAGAGTAGTTGTTGTCATGTATTTTGATTGTTTATGCATTAATCTTGTTGTTCTTAAAGGTCACGGTTTAGTTTTAGCAATCGAAGTGTTTTGTGCATCATTTTCGACTTTAACTTTGCTTGTTTTTCTCATAATTGTTCTAATCTGCTTAGCTCTTAAGATTGCTATTATTCTTGATTGATTTGAGCGTTAACTCAAAAAATAGTTAGGTGTGATGAGCTAATTAAAGAAATTCATCAAGTTATTATTATTTTGAATTCTTTATTTAAGGAGTTTAGTGTATAAAGAGATGTTATAGCCTATGTTAGGGAAGATATTACTCTAAAAAGATAATAGATCTTATTAAGTATAAAATATAGAGTTGAATGTCTTTAAAGAAAAACTTCCACCTATTGGTTTGAAATCAAAGATTAACACTGAGGTTGTATGTTTGTAAAAGGAAAAGGCATGAAGTTTAAAACAAGAAGGTCTGGAAAGGGTAAAATCAAGGATAAACCCTCTGATAAGAAGCAAATACCTACTGCAAATAATACACCTTGTTGACTATTGTTTTAAGAAAAAAACATGAAAAAACAAAAGGCATAGGGAGGTGGTCATACTAGTGTTTTTGAAGCAAAACTACGATGTAATGCGGAATTATTGGTGGTTTCTTTAGGGGATGATAAGTCAGCTTGGATCTTAGATTTAGATTATACAATGCATGCCACTCGCTTCAAAAATTTGTTTTTGACCTCTAATTGATTGAGGAGGGTGAGGTAAATTAGGAGATAACATAACATTGCGGATTAAGGGTATTGGCCAGTACCCTTAAGGTTACATGATAGTGTGATCCAAGTGTGAAGGACCATGATAACATTCAGAAAGCTGCAAGACAGAGGATTGCCTCTAAACGTTATCCACTGCAAGAATATGTAGTGTAAAACAGAATACTATGCTGCAACGTCAGGGTATGAGACGCTTTGTAACAGAATTCTGTAGGGACTATAATTGTACTAGCTGTAAGAGTAATGAACAAGAACTAAAAACCCAAATTCCTATCTGCTCTCTTCTCTCATCCTTCCCTACTCTTCATCCTTCCTCTCCTTCCTACCCTTCCTACATCTAAACCATCCGAGTGCAACATAGTGTAACTAGAATTTTGTAAAATGCAAGATGGATACCACACGTTAGAAGGAACTTGATTTCTAAATCAACTCTTGATGATCAGGGGTGTCAAATAATAACTTCTTAGGGGTTAAGAGAACAAAAGTTGTCCCTACCTGAAGTTCAAGGTGAGGTTTTTATTGGTGTGGAAAGTTTAGGGTATATGTATTTAATATGTAAAAAATATTTTTTTAGCTTGAAATAATACTGATATATTGTAAAAATAAATTAATTAGTGATTTATGGGTATATTTTATTACATTTTCTCGAAGTTTAGGGTGTACTTGTAAATTAATTTAGAGATCCGTAGACCCTTAAGGATTATTTCCGCGGACCCTTAATAATTAATTTAATTGTTACGGGTCAGCGGAAATAATCCTTAAGGGTCCTCTTGGCCATTTAGCTGATTTGAGCTCGATTTGAGCTCTATTGAGCTTGAATTGAGCATGAGATCGGCTCTATTGAGCTTGAATTAGAGCTCGAATATTTTAAAAAAAATTGAGAAAAACGAGCTTTAATCGAGCTTGAGTTGAACTCGAGTATTTTAGTATATTTCGAGTCAAGCTCGCGAGCTGAGCTCGAGTAAGCAAAAAATTAATCGAGCCGAGCTCGAGCAAGATATAATGAAGCTCGTCGAGCTCGAGCTCGAGTTCGAGCAGCTTAAAAATTAGACGAGCCGAGCTTGAACATGTTGATGCTCGGCTCGGCTCATTTACACCCCTAATTGGAAGGAAGTTCTACATGGGGTGTTGTGTGAGTGAGGTCCTTTTTAAATCTGCGTTGAACCACATAAGTGTACCTATGGTGTATCTGTAACTTGACGTTGCCTGATTCACACCATAAGTGATCATAGATTAATCGAGTCTTAGAGCTCAATGTTGACTAAAGTGCTTACACACATATAACCCTAGTATAATTGTTTCTTTTATTACTTTCATTGCAAGTTTAATATCTTTTGACCAAAACTTAGTTTAGTTTCTATACAAGTGACTTGATTATTTGTGCTTATATAAAAGTAGTGTAGATTGATTATGTAGTGTACTAGGTGCATCAAGAAAGTAGTTATAAGTCTTATAGAATTACTACACTTTTATTTATTTTTAATGAATTAAAAAGTAGAGAAGTTCAATTCTTATAAAAAATCGCAAAGATCAGCTCCCTTCCCATCAGCCTCCTTATCCCTTTCATCGCCAGATCTCTACTATCAAAATCGTTGTAGCTTTCTTGTTCTTAGTGCACAACTATCTTGTGATTGGTGTACTGTTTTTAGCCTTTAAAACTTTGTGTATTTGTTGAAAATGATTTGAGGCTTGTATTTGCAACTTGGGAATGTAACGTGTATTGTTCACTAGATTTTGGTCAAGGTTTTGTAAGTTTCATTGTTCGGCTTGAAACGGTAATTGAATACACATTTCCCACTTTATGAAACTAATGATAACTATCTCATTTAAAATGACAGTCATATTTCAATCATATGACAAATTATGTTACGTCACAAACAATGAAGGTTATATGTGACTAACATATTTTGTGTTAGTCATATATATGTTATGCGACATATCTTAGGCGACAAAATGTGTGTCATATTAGTGGCATTGTGACTAATATCATACTTACACGACATTTTTGTGTATGTTGCGTACATAAATTTTTGGCGTTGTGTTGGAGATGGACAGATGGTGAGTACTAAGCTATGATAGGGAACAGACATAAGTAAAGCTACTAAAGGGATGTTTCCTAATCTCAGTTTTACAAATCCAAACACAAATAGTATTACTTGGGGAAGGACTAGGGATGCACAAAACTCAGACCGGACCGGAAAACCGGACCGGACCGGACCGGAAAACCGGACCGGACCGGACCGGAAAACCGGACCGGAAAACCGGACCGGACCGGACCGAAATTTCGGTTTTCGGTCCGGACCGGACCGAAATTTCGGTTTTCGGTCCGGACCGAACCGAATCGGTTCGGTCCTCGGTCCTAAAATTTTCAATTTTCGGTTTTCGGTCCGGTCCGGTTCAGTCCCAACAAATATTCGGTCCGGACCGAGGACCGAATTGTTTGAATGTAATCTAAACCCTAAACCCTAAACCCTAAACCCCAAAATACCGAGATACTCGAGCTCGACTCGAGCTCGACACAAGCTCGATTAGAGCTCGATTTTCTCAAAATTTTTAAAGTACCCGAGCTTAATAAAAGCTCAATTTCTCGAGCTTAAATCATGCATAAGGTATTATACATCTCAACCAAATGGCCAAGAGATGAATGAATTGTTTGGTTAGGAAGGGTTGATTTTTATACACGTTCTCTACTCGTATGTCTTAGAATGGAGCGATGTGGGATAATAATCCGCGGACCCTTAAGGATTATATTCCGCGGACCCTTAAGAATTAAATTTAATCATTAAGGGTCCGCGGAAAAAAATCATTAAGGGTCCGCGGAAAAAAATCAATAGGGATTATTCGGTCTTAGACCGGACCGGACCGAATTTGGACCGGACCGAATCGGTTCGGTCCGGTTCGGTCTTCGGTCCCTTTTCTATAAATAATTCGGTCGGGAGGACCGGACCGGACCGAATATTTTGGTCCGGTTCGGTCCGGTCCAGACCGAATGTGCATCCCTAGGAAGGACTTTTATAATCAAGATAGGAAAGCTTAATAGAGATAGTTTAGGAAACCTAGTCATAGAGGATCTTGTATAGTTTCCTAAAGCTGGATTTTAAAAATACAAATATCATTAGGAATTCTGATGTCCCAGCCATATAGATAGAGATTAGAATTGTCGAAGACAATCAACCCAAGCAAAAAACCTAATACTTATAAATTCATCCTAGATACCTTGAGTCAGAAAGAGATCGGTGTGCCTATGACAGGACAATTGTACCAGGCATATCAGTGCAGCTAGTACCCTGTTGGAGCTAGGTAAAGAAAGATGACATGCATACCTATTGGTACCCTGCTGCATAATTATGGCAAACGAGCTGTGACTGACAAGCAGGTAGGAGCTGTCATAGAACGAATAGGAGAAGGTTTCTCTACCTACAGGTTAGTAGGTTTTCTTTCCTGAAGTTATTGTATAGATCGTCAAGAGTGACTCTTGTAACGTTGTACTAAACTCATATAGTGAAACTTATACTCGTTGGAACCAAGAAAGGGTTCCCCACATTACAGACCAGTTGTTCTGAAGTGGGTTAACAAATTGTGTGTGTGACTGCATTCTAATTGTCAATTTTTTAAGAATGAGTTGTCACAGACATTAAGCGACCTGTGACAGCCTAATCAGCGCATTGGGAAAATTCAGTCTAAGGCTATAGAATTTCAATAAGTACTGCAAGTTTTATAAAACTACCATAGAACTCATTGGAGGTTGAGTTCCTTTGAGACCCACCAGTAGGGATGCACATTCGGGTCGACCCGGACCGACCCGACCCAGATTGACCCGGTCTGGGTTGACCCGATGACCCGGGTTTTATTCAAGGGGTGACCCGAGGACCGATCCGACCCGTGAAATTCCGGTCCGGTCCCGGTCCGGTCCGGGTCGACCCGGATCATTTGAGTGTAATTTTAAATAAAAATCCGGTCCGGCTCGTGACCCAGAAATTTCTAAAACTCACGACCCAAAGACTGACCCGATCCGAAATATTCTGGTTAGTTCTTGGTCCGTCCCAAAAAAATTTGGTCCGGTTTGGTTCGGGTTCCCGTCATTTTTGTGCATCCCTATCCACCAGTGACATAGAGTAAGAGGTCTCAAATGAACCTTACTCGCTCATTAGATATATAATGAATAAAGAACCAAACAACTTTAATTTATAGATCAGTATATTTATAGCTTGTAAAACTTACTGGGCATTTAAAAGAAATCAAAATATATCATTACATAAAGAAGAATCGATCAACTTATTATTGCAATAATTCACTACGCGATGTCTTCAATTGGCTTGGATTGTATCCTTGAGTATTGATATTCTTCCAAATTGATTTACGATTCTTTTCAAAAATTCAAGGATGCCTCAAAAATTGCTTATTCGGGCGAGTGAACTTCTTTGTGAAGATGAGTATCCGGCCGAGTCACCCACTGACTCGACCGAATGAATGAAGAATTTCTTGACATGAGCTCTTGTTGTCATTGATACAGCTGGATCGGCTGGCCAAGACAGCTGACTCGAGCCAGTGACCTCTTGACTTAATTCGGCGGATGAATAATGATTCGGTCAAACCTTTGACTCGCCTAAGGCGCACTTGACTCAAGCAACCTCATATTCATTCGGACAAGTCAACCCTATTTAGCTCCTTTTGTGCTTTTTTCTTTTAAATCTTTCCATTTTGAGCATGATGATTCGATGCTTGCATTCTTGAAATCATCCTAAAATAAGTACAAGAAGTATCAACTTTCTCGCAAAATAAAAATCAAATGCACGAAGTGTACAAATATGTGTATATTTGCATACTTATCATTATGCTCTCATATTAAAACAAGGTGTGTTTATTTAATTGACTTTTCTTTTTCTTTTTTTGACTGATTTTATAATATGTCACTAGGCCTTTCTCGAGGCCTTGTTTCATCAATTACCAAGCCTATAATTTGTTCATATTATGAAACCAAATGGGCGCACATAAGACTCTCAAATAAACTACCCGAAGGCAAATATTATTGCTCCAATTTCGTTCTCTTTTTACCTACAACCTTCCTCGGCCATCAAATCAACTACCCAGAGGCAGGCAGATGTTTATAAAGACTCTCAAGAACTGCGTATGTCTTCTCTTCTACAACTACCTTTTTGGGAAACATATTAACAATTGATCCTATGTGCAAGGAACTCTATTTAAACCATTAGCTGGAAAATTTACATAAGATGAAAATGCATCAACTACCAGTAGTAATATAGTTACAATTATTGTCATTCTGTAATGTAAAAGCATAACTCTTATGGTGCGTCCACTTCGCCGGAATGAAATCATTTGGAATGGAATGAAATGAAATGATGAATCTAAAATGAAATTATGTCCAAATTCATCATTCCAATCCCACGAAATGCATTCCATTCCTTCAAAGTGGACGCACCATTAGTATTATAAAAATTAATATTTTTCGTAAACTTGGTTCATAAACCATACAATAACAAAAGAAGCATAATTTTTCCAACAATGTTAGAAAAATTGAGTATTCAAAAAAAGCATATGATGTAATGATTGATTATTTTGGTTCTTGAACCTTACATTACTTTTCAATGAATTATAAAATTAAAAACATGTTACTTAAAATTGTATCGAACATTAACATAAACAAAAACCATTTGATTATTTTCACCATTTTTCCATGGTTGCAACCACCTTCAGTGTGTATAAATTTCTTTAAGGGTATGTACGGATGCCTTAATAACCTTTCAATCCAAAATTGATGTACATTATTTCCGTCTTCTTTAATTTGTTAATCCCAATTTCATGAGCACTTTTTAGATGCTTGATGTGCGTTCTTCACTAAATCATTTTCATTGTAATTCATCTATAAGAATTTTTAAATGAACTAAATAAATGATATGGTTTAGTAAAAAATATGATATGGCTCATGAATCAAACTGTACTTATTACAGTACCATGTAACTAATGTATGAATAAGTAAATTATATGCACACTTTTGATAGGGAAAAGTTTGACACTAATCTACAAATCGTAACTGAAAACCAATTAAAATTCCGAACTTACCTAAACTAAAGGGTTTGACATTTTGATAATGATTTTTAGGTTATTTATATGTGGTTGATTTCGATATTTATAGTCTCGAGATAAAATGATTGTGAAACTCGCACAAGGAGTAGCGGCCTAGCGGTCAGCCACGCGGACTCTGGTCTTAGAGGTCGGTGGTTCAAGCCCTCCTGAGTGCATATCCGCCTTGAGTATGGGGTTTGTCCATTCCTTGAGCGATGAAGTAGTAATAATTTTTTTTTAAAAAAAAAAGTAAATACAAATTTTTAGAATGATTATAAATGAATAAATTAAGTTAATCAAGTATATAACTATTACAAATTTGTTTCTTCTCCAATTGGGCAATGTGGAACTAAGAAATTATGGAGCCTTTTGTTGTATTCATTGGGCATGCACAAAATTGACCCGGACGAGAATTTGAACTAGATCGAAATTTATTGGATTGGTCTAAGATCTGATTATTTATGAAACCCAAAAATGCTTCATTTTATACAAAACCAATCCAAGTTAAGATTCTAACCCTCAACCAAATAATAGTGCAACTCACTTTAAAATACATAGAGAGTTAGAAATGATTGTTATGAATATTAACCGTTGGATAAATAGAAATCAACGATTATTGTCTTACATATATGTATATATGAATATCCCTCTCGATTTTTTTCCTCGCACACAATATATAATCTATTAATAGTGACTTACTTCTTTTAAATTATATTACGCTAAATTTATAATGAAACAGAACAAGATTTTCATTTTTAACATTTAAGTTCGGTTCGGCGCGGTCGGACCGTCAACGAAATACTCCGTAAGAAAAAAGTCACAACAGAAGAAACCCTAAAATTTGAACAACAACAAAGTCCGCAAAATGGCATCTGAGGAGGCGGAGATCAACGACCTCGAGGAGCTTCAGTCGGAGGTTAACGCAATGGCTACAAAGATAATCGAGTACCGCAGTGCCTTTCCGGAGCTGCTCAAATCCCGATTCGCTTCCCTTTTGGAAGCTCACAGACCCGTCGTCGGAATTCCTGCCTCCATCTCCGATAAAGGTGAGAACTTTTTTAGGGTTTGGAAGTATGGCACATTTTACTTGCATAAATGAGCTCGTAGTGACTCTGGCTGTATTAATTGAGTTATGATAGTCGATTGCACTGTATGTGATTTGGGACATCTATTGCCGCTAGATGTTATGTAACTTTAGATGAAATATTATTGGACTTTGACAATGTGGATTGAAGACTTAAATTCACTGGGTCAAAGTTCTGCCTATTTGGTTAGTTTTTACATTCTTCTTTGATCAGCTTTATTCATATTTGAGCGTGGGAATTTGAGGATGTAAGGTAACTGTGTATGTTGATTTTCTTGAAATAAAACAATGCGTAACTACTTTGTTTTCCGCAGATGACATTTTGGAATTAGAAAGTAACGATCAGACTGCCGAGAAGATACTGTTACTCAAACATAAACTGTCTAACAATGCATCTGCAATTCCCATTGTTCTGAGGAGGATGAATGATTGCATTGCCAGAATAGACAAACTTGATGCTTGTGATTTCACCATCCATCCGGTGTTTAAAAGGAAGAGAGTTGATTGAGAGGGAGGGCGGACATTTGAGTTCAATAAGTGTAATAGTAAGAGATTGATTTGTTCTCAGTTGTGGCTCTTGAGAGGCAGTTGTGATCTGACATAAAACTGAAGATAAGTATCCATTATGATAACTCTAGCTTTTTGAAATCGTTAAGTGACTGATAAATGCATTTGAGTATGTATCAATCTATACTAGAGAAACTCAGTAGTCATCAAGTTAATTGAACTCGGTTTTCATATTTTAGGGTGTTGAAACATTGTTCATTTGCCCATCATGTTGATGTCACATTTTGAAATGAGGTTTTGTTATACTAAAAGACATTTTCCTTTTGACAAGATGACCCAAAAACTGTTCCGTTTAAAAAATGGATTAAAAAATGGAACAAGACTGGTTCAAACGATTGAATTTTGGACCATCCATTCACCAAAAAAGTTGCTGTTTGATGAAATGTCGCCTACGTTGACGTGTTCCTACACCATTTTGCTATATATGAATTCATCTACGAGGAGAAACTAAATCAAAGGTGACATCTTTGACGTCGTTAAGTGGTTAGAATTCAAAAACGGGAAATGGGTCAGCAAGATTTCGTCTACAGTTTCGTCTCCCGAGGAACGGTGATATTGGCGGAGCATGCCGAGAAGAAAGGAACTTTCACAGACATCGCGTCTGAGTGTTTGCAGAAATTACCCAATACTCACACCAAGTTTACTTATAACTGGGATGGCCTTACCTTCAATTTTCACGTCGAGGATTCCTTCAGTGAGTTTCTATTTCTGTTGATTTTGTTTAACCAATTTGCTGCATATTAAGTGTTTGATGCAATACCTGATAGAATGAATACTCCATGCCTTTTAAATATCAAAAGAACTTCAAGATTCTTTTTCATGATGTATGTATTTTATAAATGGTCTTTGATTCGAATGGTGATTGGTGTGAATGTCCCTTGTGTTTGCAGCCTACTGTGTTGTTGCAACTGAATCGGTTGGCAGACAGCTTCCAATTGCATTTTTGGAGAGGGTGAAGGAAGACTTTACCAAGAGATATGGTGGTGGGAAAGCCGCCAACGCTTCAGCAAACAGCCTTAGCAAAGAATTTGGGTACTTCCCATTTCCTGCTCCTTTCTTCAGTTATTGTTCGTAAACTGATTAGAAAGAGCTTATCTTCTATAACCTGCAACTCAGGCCTAAGATGAAAGAACATATGCAGTACTGTGTTAGTCATCCTGAAGAGGTCAGCCAGCTAGCTAAAGTGCAGGCCCAGGTGGCTGAAGTTAAAGAAACAATGATTGGCAATATTGAGAAGGTATACATGCATATCTTGACGTGTCATCTTCATCTTTTCCTCGCACACAGAAGAGTATACTCATCGTAAATCGATAAAAATAATAATCTTAATGGTCTTTGAACTTTGATTGCGAGCTTTACCATCTGGCATAATCATGTCACGTTTTAGTATTCCTTACATCTATTTCTGTTGACAGGTTCTCGAACGAGGAGGGAAGATAGAGATTCTTATTGACAAAAGTGAAAATCTTCGTTCACAAGTAAGAACGACCATCTGAAATCGAAATCGATGTTATTTAATTCCTACGGTTAACAGTTTATACAAAATGCAAACTGTACATGTAGATATCTCTCAAGGCTGTGTCGGGGTTTTTGTCTGCAGCCTATGAATCCCATTTAAACAAATTCTTTCATACAGGCTCAAGAGTATAAGCAAGGAGGAAATAAACTGAAAAGAAAGATGTGGTGGAATAACATGAAGATAAAGATTACAGTATTGTTCATTCTCATTGTCTTATTCCTCGTCATCTTCTTCTCTGCGTGTGGCGGCTTGCGATGCACAAAATAATCCTTAGGATCTTTTTCTTTTCGGGTATTTTATTTGTTTTTCTTCATAACAATTTGACATCATTGTATAATTATTAGCTGCATATGTTGTAATACTTTTGTAGAGTGGGAACATTGTGAATTGGCAATTGCAAACTTCAGACAGCATGTAAAATCTGAAATGCAAATCCTATGTCACTGCTGTTACTTATTGAAGCTTTATAAAACATGATCTGATAGCTTGAATATAAGATTCAGTAATAAAAATATGATCTGAAATGCAACCGCGTGATGTGGGAAATTTGGAACATTTTTATTGATTTTTCATTTTATTCAACTGAAGGAGAATGTCGATGAATCGGAACTCGAAAAAAATAAGATTACGAAACTCTTGGAACCATATTCTAAATAGGCCTACAAGTCAACTTGATGACCATTCTTCAAGAACTTATCTCCATATTGTCTATCAGTCTAACCTTCCCAAACCACACAGCAATGCAGAAGACGACAGGACTAGTTATGTCGTCAACTGCAGTCAAACTTTCTTGATCCACAATCTGCACGTAAAAAATAGTTATTTAAGGTGTGATGGTCTAGTCACTACTTTTTTTATGAGACGTCATATACAATGTGCATACCTCAGCATAGTCAATTTTCCCGTTAGCTTCAGTTACTGCTCGAGTAACTATATTTATTAACTCTTTACAGCTTTTCTGGCCTTGATCAGCAGCAGATTTGGCTTGTAATAAAGCCCGGTTTATCGACAATGCCTTCATATGAAAATGTTAGACACTTATAATTGTGCCCTAGTATAAATTTTCAAAACTCTCAAACAAGTTATCTTATATCTAGATGAATGTGAAACAATGATCATAGGCAGGAAACACTTGAACTATGTACATTGCATTGCGAACCTTTTTTCTATCGTCGGGTGAAAGGTGGACGTTACGGGAACTCATTGCAAGGCCGTCACTTTCACGCATAATTTCGCATCCAATAATTTCAATTGCAAAGTCAAGATCTCGAACCTAAACCAGTAAAACACACCAATTAATACCACAACATGTCAACTGTCATCAAATTCACGTTTATGCTAAATGATTATTAAGAACACCGTTTGCGGTATAAAAACTACTGATATCACTACGTTCAGGAATTTTTCGACAATTAACCAAATAAATGGCTTTAAATTGAAAATAAATTAGATGTTCTAGGCAGCTCAACAATGTCCTCAACAAACAGTGATGTTTCAGACTTACTTGCAAAAATTAGCAAACAAAGGCAATATCAAGAATATAAGAACTAACCATTCTTCGAATAATCTGCCACTGCTGATAATCCTTCTTTCCAAAAACAGCAATGTCAGGCTCCACAATGTTAAACAACTTAGTCACAACAGTAACCACGCCTCTAAAAAACACAGGGCGGCTCTTCCCACACATGCCCTTCTCCAACTTCTCAACCCTAACCCAAGTTTCATGCCCAAATCCACATTGCTCCACACAAGACATCAACCCATTGTTAACAGCGCCACCATTTCCAGTACTCAAATTTCCATAATCATAAAGATTGTGAGGATGAAACACAACATCAACTCCACCAACTTCAACCAGCTTCTGAATATCACCGTGGAAATCAGAAGGGTATGTTGAAAGATCTTCAGTGGGTGCAAATTGACCTGGGTTCACATAGATTGAAACAACAATTACATCTGAATGCTTCTCGGCCTCTTTTATGAGTGAAATGTGACCTTCATGGAGGTACCCCATTGTTGGCACCAACCCAATCACCTTTCCTTTAGATCTCATCATCCTGGACCAATTCCTCATCTGGGTTTTGTCTGTGATGATCTCTGGCTCCGTAATTGCCATTGGAAATGTAAAAAGGTTGGAACTTTGGGAATTAGGGTTTGGAATATATGTGTGTTGGGTGTGAAATTGAGAGATTTATGCGAAGAAAGATTGAAGCTTTGAAATGAAATCTGGCCTCTGGCTATGGAAAAGGATTGACTGATTAGGTAAAAGATCGGTTGAGCGTAGATCTCCCCCACCGTCACTTCCCGCCGCCCAATGCTGACCCCTATATTATTTTGTTTTTAATAAAAATAAGGGGAAAGTAGAAAAGGATTTATGAATATCACTAATTTTTATTGATATATTTATAAGAAATTTTACTATCCAAATTTATGTTATAATGAAACGAGTGTTTGTAATAATATTAAATAAATATAACATTATAGATTTAATGTAAATAACTAGTACTTTTTAATAAATATGCAATAATTTACATGAAAATTAATTTGTATTTACATAATTTTAGTATTATCACTGAAAAGAAAATTTTAATGATTAAGGCCTTGCACATCGTATTTATGCTTTAAATGACGTGTGGCACGTGACACCTATTTTAAATATTTTAGATTTTTTTTTGATTGAAAAATATTTTAGATTTTGGGATGAAACACTTATTGATGTCAAAAAATCCATTTTATTAAGAAACAAAAGCACACTTGTTCTTTACATTCATAAACTGACAGAAACCTCACTTCATCGGGGCATTAGCTTTAGACAGACAACAACGTAGGATTATGTTTGTCTGGAATTATTATTCATTAGCTAGTTGCTGCATATACAGACCTTGATCAGCAAGCCATTTCATGATCCCTGAAGGAAGCAATTTGTTCGAATACGGGCAACCTCTTGATCGTTCGCTTTTTATTAACAGTCGCCAGTTTGTCCATCAATCTCTGTACTCCGTCGATGAAATCGTCTTCCAGCCCAAAATTGAGTATATTGGAAAGTTGCTCCATGGGTGGTTGGTACAACTCCAATTCCTTCCAAAGTTCCTCTGCTCTGGCTCTGGACTTTGGATCATCACATCCTTGGAATTGGCATTGAGAGACTTGCTCGAGGACAGATCTAGCCTCGTCGTAACGGCCTTGCTTTATTAAACAGTGGCATAGGTTGCATGCTTTGTTGGCATCTGGCTCAATCATCTGAGCTTTTCTGTAGACTACTTCTGCAGCCATAAAGTTCTTTTGCTGCATGTATGCCCAACCCAAATTACCCTACAAAATCAAAGTAAGTTAGTTTAGTTTTGGCCAGTCGGATGCGCGCGCTAAATAGTAATTTTATCTCCTAGTGTGGCTGACCAATAATCTTGATATTTCTTGTTGAACGGAAACTTGAAACTTCTTGCCGTGTGATCTAGCCGTCTTTGTCGGTCTCCCATTGAACGCATCTCCTTGATAGATCAGCCTAAGTTTTTGCTTAAGAAGAAGTATTTGCTCCTCCACCTTCCCAGCCTTCTGCTAGTCAAAACGGATGTGATCCTTAAATAAATTTACAATGTCACACAAAAATGAAATAAACATTGGCAATGCAGATTTGTTTTAAGGCAAGTTGACAAAATCATTTTAAGGAGAATTGAGTTACCTTGTACAGATCGATGAGAACGTTATCAAGTGAATCTTGAGAGTTTTTGGAGCAAAGGCACCTAAAGGATTACGGCCTCAATGGCTTCTTCAGTTCTATCAAGTTGTTTCATTACAACAGCCATGTCTTTGAGGGCACTCTCTACTTTGTCTCCTGCGTTTATTGCTTTCCAAAACCAGACTATTGCTGTCTCTGGATCCTTATCTATCAGCTACGAATTAATTACAGTTCAATAAGTAGTAGTTTATATGTATACAATATTTACTGCCACTGCAAACTCAAGTTATGTGAAATTTGAGATTGATGACATGCATCTACCTTTGAGTACGGTGCATGATTAGAGTACAGAAAGACTACATGATTATTAGAACAATGAATAAATCTCATAGCGTTGACTATTTGACATAAAATGAAGACAAACAAAATCAATCAGATCAATAAGACCAGCAAGGTACACACCCAAACCCTAATTCAACATAATTCTAGCAAGACCAGACAAATTTAACATAAAATGATTTCATGGTACCTGAGCATGCTTGGCTCTAACATAAGGGCCATCACCAGAAGGAACCTTATGAATCACATGGTATAGCACATTATTATTGTTAAGATCGTCGCGGTGATGATCTTTGTGATTCATCTTCTTCGAAGATCCAATCATCATCTTATCGAACTTAATCCTTAGCTAGCTAGCTTCAAATTTTAACTCTCTCTAGCTAGAAGAAGAAAAAAGATCAAGTGATACAACAGAGATGCTTATGAAACGGAAGATGCAACAATCTATATACATATATATAAAGAAGGTGGCCTCTAGCTGGGTGGGTATATACGATGATTGGGCAGATTCAGATATGGTAGAGAGGAGATGAGCTAGGCTAAGGGGGGAGTGGTGAACCTGGACGGGTTTTGGCACTTTGTTCAGCTTCTGAGCTTGGGACGTCGATATTGACATATTAATAATTATACCAGTTTTGTGAAATCCGTTTGCTTCAATTTTGTTTTACTTTAACTTGCCCATACACACGTTTAAAATTAATTTATTAGTTAAGGTACGGTTAAACTCGTTCCACACTTCCGCCAATTATTAAAATCATCAATAAATGAATATTTGTTTCTTCCTAGTTTAAAATTTAATTACTTGAACAACTTCTTTGTACAAAAATACGTACATCACTAAGACTAATACTTTCTCGGAAAATTATCAAAAATATTAGGTTTGAGTTATGTTGTGTTGATTTTGGCAAGTTTGAGTTTCGAGTTTCAAATATGGCACTTTTTAAGGATCCCGCTATGTCATTCCATGAAAGCCTTTAAAAAAAATTAGGTGGCGTTTTTTCCTATGTGGCGTGACACGTCTGCGTTTAAACAATACATTTTCAATTTAATAGAGATCCCGCTGTTTGAATCTGTGGGATCATCTGAAAATAAAGATTCCGATGTTTCAATTTTTTCATCACTCTTAATTTCTCGCTTCTCCGTTTTTACAGGCCGCCGTCCAAGATTTTGTTAGTCTACTTCCACTCCGTCCGTATCAAACTCTTCAAGCTCTTTAGGCAGTGTCCATCTCCTAAAGTTGTGTCAATCTCATCAAGTTCCGCAAGCTCCTCAATCCAGTATTCATAAACCATAACCCTATATTCACAAACATTAACTTATAAAATTGTGTTATGTTGTTTGACCATGCATCATTTAATGAATTTTTAGAAATGAACGATCTACAAATTACGATTGATGGTAGTGGTGATGCAACGGGACAATGTTCCGCACCCGTTAATAAAGGGAGGGGACCTACCTATTTAACCAAGTTTTGTAAAAGAAAAGTACCTCCAAAACCAAGTCATCGATTGAATTTAATGACAAAGGACATCCTATCGGTCATAACAAAGCGATTTGGAGGACTGCACTTTGTTTAGCGGCAAGAACAAGAGTTCTATTTATAATTGAAGAACCCTGTATGGAGCGATTTGAACGTAATGTAATTTGAATAATGAAAATTGTGATTTCTATATTCTATTTGATTTGTCGTTTGAAGTGATTTGTGTATTGATTTTAGTTTAATTTTTTTCTTTAATTTGTGTTATTATATGTAATTTAAGTTGCTTGTTTAAACTTTAACTTATACTTGTTTTCGTTTCAAGTGATTCGTGCAGTCTATTTGCTTTGTTTGCAGACAAAATCTGAGGTATCTGATGCTTACAGAAAGCAGTAGCTGAGACAAGCAGGATTTCAAGGAGACAACAAAAACGTTGTTGTATATGACTAAATCAAGTTTAAAAGACAATAATTCTACAACAAAGTCCAAATCATAAAGCACTGTAAAATATACATTCAACAACGCTTTATTATTTAAATATTGTTATACGAAGGAACGTTAACCTGAAACCCCCGAACCCTAAACATATAAAAATGTTTTTAAATTAAAAAGCTGTTAAATTTTTCTCACAACAATATGACAGCGTTTATTCATAAAATAAATGCTGTTAAAAACAGAGCAAACTTATTATAGCGCTTATGTTTTAAAAAAGTGTTGTAATATGATAAATATTCAATACATTTAAGTAAAAGTATTAGAACGGAGTTTTGGTTAAGCATTTGGAGATGAAATTTACAAAATTCAATTTTCACGTGACCATGAAACTAGATCAGCATTAAAATAATTACCATTTACAAATTTTTATCGAGATAATCTTCGAAGTTTTATTTAAAAGCTATGTATGTATATTGTCGTTTAAAAAAATTCAGGATTAACGGCGCTTTTAATAAAAAGAGTTTTTTATCCAAAACCACCCTTATAATAGGGTGTTTTTCCATCAACCACCCTTATAATGCCTATTTACCAAAAAACACCCTTATAAATTTTTCCGTTAGGGTTTAACCACCCAACGGCAATTCCGTTATCATTCCGTTATAATTTGATTTTTTATATATTTTTCAAATTTTATTAATTAAAAAAATCAAAAAATCAGAAAAATTATAAAAAATTATAAAAAATTATAAAAAATTATAAAAAATTATAAAGAATTATAAAGAATTATAAAAAATTATAAAAATTATAAAAAATTATAAAAAATTATAAAAAATTATAAAAAATTATAAAAAATTATAAAAATTATAAAAAATTATAAAAAATTATAAAAATTATAAAAATTATAAAAAATTTGAAAATTTGAAGGTCTTTGTCCCCCGACCAAGGCTGCCGCCACGCTCTTGACCTCCAAAACCTCCAACTCCAACACCTCTACTCTCACCTCAACACTCATTTAAAACCTTAAATTTGTCATATTCATAAATACCTTCAAATTTTCAATCTCGCATTCTTCACTCCTCCACTTCGCCCTCCATCATATTCTCAATCATGAGCGAAATTGGGAGAAACATTCATATTGTGGTTTGGAGGCGTTGTTAAGGTTTGATCGAGGTGGAGGTGAAGGTGAAGATGAACTAATGGGGTGACGGTTGTAATGTGACAGATGGGTAGATGGCCTTCTCAAAATCCTAATTTTTTTTTAAATTTTTTTAAATTTTTTTAAATTTTTTTAAATTTTTTAAATTTTTTTAAATTTTTTTAAATTTTTTTTAAATTTTTTTAAATTTTTTTAAATTTTTTTAAATTTTTTTAAATTTTTTTAAATTTTTTTAAATTTTTTTAAATTTTTTTAAATTTTTTTAATTAATAAAAAATAAAAAATCAAATTTTAACGGAATAGTTAACGGAACTGTCATTAGGTGGTTAAACCCTAACGGAAAATTTTATATGGGTGGTTAAGCTTTAACGAAAATTTTATAAGGGTGTTTTTTGGTAAATAGGCATTATAAGGGTGGTTGATGAAAAAACGCTCTATTATAAGGGTGATTTTGGATAAAAAATCCTAATAAAAAAGCGCTTTGTAAACTATTTGCGACACGATTGGTTGATTATGATACCCGCAAATTAATATCTAGGTCGTTTATTAATACATCCAACAGTCTTCATTCGTCATTAAATATTTCAGAAAATTGAAGTATTCACGCTACCAACCCCTATATAAATTTATAATTTATCAACACTTGTTCGCGATTATCCTCTTTTCCATGTATCAACCTTCCGCTCCAAGTAATTCCACAACTCAATTTTTTTGCCTCTTCTCCATGTATTAAACTAATATTTTGTATATATATTACTGACTAATTTTTTTGTTTCGTATTTGATTTTAGGATGTTGCTTGAGCGATGCTTGAGGGATATGAGATGTAATGTGACAATATCCTACACGATGATGGTTTGACGACTTTTATGAAAATATATTTGTAAGTTTGTAATTGTGATATTCAACTTGTTGATTGTTAATTATAAAAAAAATCTTAACTTTTTTATTTTTTATTATGTAAAGAACGCGAAAAATAGCAATATGCCAGCGTTTTAATAATAAGGGTTTGGTTCCGGTACAAACCACATTTTAAATAAAAACTTAGAACCAATATAAACCACACGATCAAACAATTCAATGGATGTGATTAATGACATTATTAATATGGTAATTACTATCATCAATCAATATGAGGGGCCACTACTACATTCGGACATAATAGATAGCGGTTTTTTAATGCATCATACAGCGGTTTCTGTTGCGCTGTCTATCGCAGCGATGTGTATTCTACATACAAAGGAAAGCGGTTTATAGAACCGCTGTCTACACTACTATAATACATAGCGCTTAATAAAACGCTTTCTAAATAGACTATTGACAGCGCGTCTGTGAAAACGCTCTTTAAAACCAAGATATAGATAGCGTATTTATAGAGTGCTTTCTATTTCTCTTACAATATTTGACAGCGTTTATTAAAGAGCGCTATGTATGATCAGTGATTTAGTGAGCGCTTATTTAAACGACGTCAAAATGTTATGGTTTAATACGGCGGTTTATATTAAACGCTCTTTACTGTCTTACTATAGAGAGCGTTTGTTGTTAAAGCGCTATGTATGACCGGTGGTTTAGTGAGCGCTTATTTAAACGACGTCAAAATGTTAGGGTTTAATACGGCGGTTTATATTAAACGCTCTTTACTGTCCTTACTATAGAGAGCGTTTGTTGTTAAAGCGCTATGTATGATCGGTGGTTTAGTGAGCGCTTATTTAAACGACGTCAAAATGTTAGGGTTTAATACGGCGGTTTATATTAAACGCTCTTTACTGTCTTACTATAGAGAGCATATCTTCTTCGACCGCTATGTATGGTCTATTTATTATAGAGCGCTCAATCAAACGCTTTCAAAATTTGTTCATATAAGATGGCGTTTGTAATAAAACGCTATTTATAATGTCGATTATAGACGGCGGATATTTTTTAACGCCCTCTATCATGTATATAAGAGACAGCGCTTTTTATTTATCGCTCTCTATGATTTTTTATATTAAATGAAACATATTTTTTTTGTAAAAAGAGAGCAATATCAAATAACACTATTTATTGGCCAATGTAAGGGCATCAGTTATAATACAACTAGCATATAAAATACGAAATCGCTCTCACTTGATATGCATCAAGGGAAAACATTTTTTCATATATTTGAGCACATGTGATGCAATCTCTTCTTGTATCCGTTCTAGCACATCCGATTCATATGGTTGATTGCCACTAGGAAAACACTGTAAAATTTGAGACCATAAGTGAAAATATATTCTATTTAAAAATACAAAAAATGAATAAATTACATCACCGTTATTTACTTGACTAATATCGTTGATGAGGGCCCATTATTGACTTCGAAATGCGAGATAATATCTCGCATGTATCTCAAACAATAATAACCGCAAACTTTAGTTCCATCCGGTTGTCTTGGACACTACAAGAAAATTCCGAAATTTAATTAGTTACTTTTAATTTTATTATGTATTGTATAAATAAAGTACTTTAAAGTTATCAAAAGAAAACCTCTACAATTTTCCAACAAATCTGAGCGGATCCAAAACCAGATACATCGTAATGACGCTTCAAACCTCTTCACAAATCAACAAGATATAATATTAATTATAAATGAAAGTAATTAAATACTAATAATAATAAGATATATGTATACTTACTGCTCAATTAGACGTTTAGCATCGCCTGATGGACTTCTCCCTGATGGATCAAGCCAGTGCACAATTTTTTGTTTTGGACAAAGAACTCCAAGGATCCAGGTTTTGCTAAAAATATATGGCGTGCAAGAACATGGTCAAAATTTTCAAATGATTAAAATAATAATTTGGATAAGAATGTTAATTAACTTACTTTACATGATCTGCATAAGGGAGGAAGTAACAAATATTTGTGTCTTTGTCCGCCATCCTTAATCTTGCGTGCAACACATCGATTCTATAGGATGCTAAATTTTGACTCATGAGGGATGGTCGTAAATATCCAAAGGTATTAGGAGGTTTCGTATGCTCCGTGTGCAAAAAACTAGATATAATGAATTCTGAGTTAGTCACATGTAAAATATGAAAACATATAAGAAGATAAGTTAGGGATACCTTATATATGTTTCGGCACATTCATTAGTCATTCTTTAAATTCCAACAAGTTCTTTATTGCATCTACGTACAATGAAGCATAACAATCTTTGCCGAATACCTCACTTGATATATAAAAATCGAGAGATTCATCATTTAACTTCTGAAATTCATCATATAAAAAGCGACACGACAACGGCAACGCCATCAGAAAAGGATCATTATCATCATCACCCTTTTTCACGAACTGGAATCTAGTTTCGTCGTACAGCTAGCAAAAACTAAAAATTAGTATGATGTTAAAACAGTCATAGGTGAAACTAAATGAATCAATTGAATTATACCTGAGAATTAAAATCCACTAATGAAGATGGCCAGCCGACAAATTTCTTGTGCGCATCAGAGACCGTCTCTAAACCCTCACTTGGTATTGGTAGAAAACAGTTTCCCTCAATTGTAACGTCAATAACTATTTTCAACGAGTCATATTAAAGTCTACCACACGTCCTGGCAACGCGCGACCTAGTGCTACAGGAATTCAATTGCCTTCGTCCACAATGAATAACACACACTTTATACCTATCTGTGACAATCATGCTTCCAAAAAAATTAGTTTAGGTTCACTAAATAATATAAAATATAGTAAATGACATAGTTAAAACCTGTGGAATTGTAGCAGAGGGGTCAACAAGGGATGTTTGATTTCGGACATCAACATGTGAACAGGGCAACGGCAATCTACTGACTCCAGGAGACGAGGAATTCGAAAAAGTCTTCTTCCAACCCATAAACATCCCCTTTCCTCGCGTCCTGCCAGGATACTCATCTTTTCCGATTGCCTCGGTTAGAATGTCATTACGTCCTTGGGGAACAAATACTCCACTGGCTGCACTACGCGATAACTCATCCTGCCATTTACCATACAAATAATTAGACTTCGCTGATCATAACAAATATGCGTAATTTATAATATATAACATGTCATACAATTTTTTCAACAACTTGCTCTGTCTCAATGTTGCCGTATGATCCTGTACGCTTCTTTTTATGACCTCTTTTCCATGCTTCATGCCTCTCTACTTTGATAAACTCTTCTTCCCCTTCTCGAAGTGTACCTGCTGCGACCCTAGCAGCGACCCTAGCAGCGATCTTCTCTGCTCTCAACTCTTCATATACTTTTGTGTATCCGGCACGAGACATAGTGTGATGGTATTTATTCGATTTGGCAGAGGCAATTGCTTTTTCACTCTTTTCAGCGTACTCTTCAGTGCTCCTAAGTGCAGCAAATGCAGCCCAAGCTTCAGGTGTGATGAATTTATAGACTTCACATGGGTTTTTTCCCCTTTTCAGATAGTTTGATGAAAGCTGAACTCGAAAATTCTTCCACATGGTCGAGGCAGCAAGCATTTCAGACCTTTTGTGTGTCTCACAACCGTCAAAAACTGCCTGAAAAAAATGAAAAATAATATTATGATAGGTATATACGTATTAAACAACAATCTGAAAATTGTGAGATACTGAGATATGTTACATACACAGATATCCTTCCATACAGTGTCCTTAAGTTCTTTTGGGACAGCTTTCCAATTTTTGTAATCAATGGATATTCGGCTGCGTGATACAACACCAATATAGCTTCTCAGTTTTGACCCATTCGCATCTATCGGTTTGCCATCCTCGTTGAACTCTACTTTTAATTTTCCTTCCTTCATCACCTTTTTTAACATCTTCGCCATATAGCATGGTCCTCGAGTCGCTTTCATCGCGCCATCATCTGAGATTCCAATGTTAGAGTTGTCCTCCATTATGCTGATAAATTTTTCTGATGATCGGATTCCTCTTGAAATATACTGGTAAGCTTTTGTGCTTCAACAGAAAATAAACGGAAGTGGAAAAGTTTAACCCTTAACTATCTTCCTGTTTATTTAATGATTACATTTAGGAACTTGCATAAAGACTGCGTCTGGTTTGACGTGTATTTACACATATAGCTGGGCCGCTGGGCGCTGGGGGTTAAATAAACCAATCGCCATTTATAGTAGAGTTTCGGCGTTTTTTGTGTTTCTTTTGACACTATCCTTATAAATATAGCGTTTTTAATATTTCGCCATGTATAATCCAACACGCCATATAGCATTTTCTAATATTCCTGCTCAAGTGATGCCGTTAAGTCATTGTGCTTTCATTCAAAATGCTGTTCCAAATTTCCTGAAAATAAATGCACTGAAATGTAGACATTAGAGAATACACATCATTAATCATTTAAGCATCAAAGATCATAAAATATACTACATTTCAGCAACATCAAAGTTCATAATCAGGAAACTTCAAAAGTTCAAAGACAAAAGAAACACAGTCACACAAAGTTCAAACATTACGAATAAGATGACCAACACATGATTGAAACTAAGACTGTTGTGCCTCTTCTTGTGTGGACGTCAATGGTTCTTCTGCATGAATACTCATGGCTGCTGGTGGTGGTTGTGTCTCAACCGGAACAGGTGTTGGAGATGCTGGTGTTGAAGACACCGCAGCAGCAGTTGGACAGCGAGGTCCGGGAGTGCACGAAGTGGCGAGATGTGCAGCCCAAGTAGATCGGGTTCGTTCACATTCAAGTGAAAACGCAGCACTGAGTTGGGAAATGCTGTCCAATATCCTTTCTTGGTTCTCAAATAACCTCCTCTGATTGTCGAGAATTGCAGCAAGTTGAGATTGAACGGTCTTTTGAGGTTGAACAGAAGTAGATGTCGAAGGGTTAGGCTGATCAGGATCAGGCTCAAGACGCTTTCTTTTTCTATCCGCTTTAACCTTATACCTAGCTGGTAATGCAGCTCTATGATCCCAAGTGAGATCCGGGTGTAGCATTAAGCTTGCAAGCATGTACTGCCGGTTAAGAGACCGTGTAGAATGAGTTGCAATTCCTGATAAATCAAAATTTTCCGCAAGAGCCATTGCGGTAATCAAAGCACCACCGCCCATTGCTGAGTTATAAATATTTGTGTCTCGCCAATCATTGAAACGCAACGAAAAGATTTCAATGAAATCAATATGCATACCTTCGTGTATAGCTTGCAAAATTTCCAAATCCCGCGCATAGACTTCACCATATTCCATCCTCGGATTAATATTGAATGCAATGAGGCGATGTGCACATTTCCACCAAGGATCCTTAATAGTATTAGCAGGAGAATTTGGCACAAAATAGCTATCGAGTCCCGTGATTTCATTCCAAAATAATTTCTTTTCTTCGTCAGTGAATGTTGGCATAACACAATCATCATCGTAAAATCCTAAGCATTGAGAAATCCGTTCTCTATTCCAAACAAACTGCTCCCCCCCAACCGGAATTTCCACTCAACAGTTGAGTTCTTAACTCTTACCGCCTCAAATGAACTCAAAAATTCAAGCACCAAGATATCATAAGTCCGTTCATCGGATAAATTGAAAAGGACACTCAAACCTGATGTAGAGAATCCATCTTGCAAGCTTTTGTAGAGATCAAAATACTCTAGGTCAGTGCGATGTGGAACCAAAGTCGGAACAATTTCTTTCCGCTCCACAAGTGAATCAAATCTGGACCGTGTTTCAGCATTAAACGGGGGAGGTTTCTTCGTGCTAAAGATGTACCGGTGTGGCCTGGCAGCCCGTTCCGATTCAGGTTGACTTTGGGCGGATCTAGGGTTCACGGCCGGAGGTTTGGGTTGGGCGGGTTTCGGAGCTTTTTGGCTAGGGCTTTGGTTCGTGGCTTGGGAGGCATGGTGGCTTTGGAGGGTTAGGTTTCGAGTCTTTTTGAGATTGGCGTGTGATTTCGTTTTATAATTTATTTAACCCTCGGTTTAGTCGGGACAGACCAGACCAACCGGAACTTCTAAACAAATAGATTGGGTCTCGGATCCGTGGGAAATTATAGGTCGGGACGCTCGGATGGATCGGCTTGACCAGGTCTGGATCCTCGGGTGCGACCGGATCAAACCGAGTCCGTGGGAAAGGGGTGGGTCTGGTTTATCGGGTCGCCCGGGTCAGGTCCGAGTAAACCGAGTCCGTGGGGAGATTGGTTGGTCGGGTGCCTCGGTTTGGTCGGGTCTGTCCGGACCATCTAGACTTTAAAAGGGCCGGACGGCCCGGACCATGTATATAGGTTTGTAGCTACGTAATATATATAGGGAGCTGCTCTAATATTTTACACAACCAAATTACAACATTCCACTCTAGCAAAATAAAAGATTAAAATACAGCAAAATAGAGTGCTTCAAATTTCAAAATGAAGTGCACTACAACAAGACATTCAAAATGAAGTGCACTAAAAGTCTACAACAAGACATTTAAAATACAGACCAAAAACTACATTAACATGACTTAGAACGCTTGTGCGGATTAGAAGTTGATGAAGCAGTATCATCATCCCTTTGACGCTTCGATCTTACACTAATATCATGATTTGAAAATCTGGAAGTCCCGATACCATCATCCTTTGGAGGCTTCGAACTCACACTACCTTCATCCATGGACTTGCTCTCAACTTCAACAAAAGTATCATTACTTGACGTACTATCAACTTTAATACTAGGCTCATAGTACTCCAAAGTAGCCAAGATAGCGTCGAAAATTTCAATGTCTTCGGCTGTAACTGCATACATGGTTATAAAAAAAAGCTTCAGACAGAGGAGTGGAGCTTATTACTATCAGACAAAATCTTTGAAAAAAGTTCTCCATATTAGATTAAATCTTACTACTAGATTTCTTGTTCGAATCTGGATCCGTCGCCATTGTTTTCCACAACTGCAAAACACAAAAATAAATAAATAGACAATCAAGTAAAAAAATACTGATTACAAATCCTAACAAAAAATACGGATGAATCAAAGTGTCATGCAGAACAATTTTGAGGAAGATAACTGATCGAAACCTTTAAAGAACTCTCTTGAATAGAGAGGTAAGCTTTCACACGATGAAAATAATTGTGGAGTTGTCTCCCTCGAAAATAAATACTCTAGAATTTTAATTATTACTATACACTCTGTAAATGACGTCGTTTTGCAATAGCGACATCTCTTCAAAAATAAGTTAACCATTTAATATAAAGATAGCACTAAATGCCATTTATTATAAAGATTGCATTAAACTGCTAGTATTTATTAAATAGTAATAAGAGGCATTATTGGTATGCCTATTTTAAAGATGGCGAACTTCCTACCTTTACGCCTTGTTTAGTTTGTTAATACATGGCAATACAAAGATTGCATTAAACTGCTATTTATTAAACATAGTAATAAGAGGCATTATTGGTATGCCTATTTTAAAGATGGCGAACTTCCTACCTTTACGCCTTGTTTAGTTGGTTAATACATGGCAATACAAAAGGAAATGCCATTAATCTCACTATTTTAAGCATTGTTTTTTAAAATTTCTAGATGAAATCATGAGATAGAGACTAGTCATCCAGCAATAGCCGCCCCTGAAAGGCTGCAATTATGCTTGCACGACTATCAAAAGTTGAATTATCTTTTCACGCAACATTTTGCATTGAAAATTGCGTTTTGAATGATGTTTTTAACTTGGACTTTGGAATAGTAATTACTCCACTTGTTTTATTTTTTTTATTTTTTTTCATTAAAGTGAGATTAATGGCGTTTCCTTTTGCCATGTACTAGATATATAAATTTACTTTGCTAAGAGTTAGTCGGTATAACTTCAACTATTTTCTCTCATCAAAGGTAAAAATGGACTCACAAGATGCTGACTCGTACTATCACTTCGCTTTTGATGTAGTAGATAAGCCGATTGGGAGCGACACTGAATCTCTGTTTGTTAGCGAAGGCCACTATGAGTTTACTGCGGAGATTGTTTGTCTTAGTTTGGATCCGATTTCTGAAAAAGAGGACCCGAAGGCTAGTTTGGTTGGCCGTAATAAGTTTGTCCACAACATTCCAGGATGGAACGATATCGAGTGGATGACGTTCCTGCTGAATGCTTATAATTATCTTGTTGAGATTGGTATTCCAGAATGTTATCATGCTCGCATGATGTCTGCGTTGATGTCTTACATCAAAAGTGGAGAAGTTGATAAAGTGTTTATGTATATTGTTAAGAGTTCGTATTTGGTGGACGGACTGGAGGGATATTATCTTGATAAGCCTATAAGGCCGTGGATTAAAGGTTTAGATTGGTTTGAAATTGATGTGATGGAGGCGCATAGGTACTGGAGGGTGTGAGACTTTGAGCAACCTTAGGGAATTATAAATGCATTTTGTGTAAATTTGCATTTCAAACTTCTGTTTACATTTTCATCAATGCAATGAATTTTCTGTTTCGAACTGTTTTTTTTTAATGCAATGCATTTCATATTTCGAGCTTCTGTTGTCTAAATAATACAGGATAATTTACACTAAGTCAATCTAATGTGTTTAAATGGCGATCATATTTTCGATAAATGCCATCTAATATCCTAAATACCATCATATGATCGCCATGTAAACACATTAGATTGACTTAGTGTGAATTATCATGTATTATTTAGAAAACATTAATGTGTTTAGGATGCCATAAATATGAAAACTGTCGTCTATTTATTATCACTACATCTCTGCACTTACAATTCGGATTGGCTTGACCAGGTCTGGATCCTCGGGTGCGACCGGATCAAACCGAGTCCGTGGGAAAGGGGTGGGTCTGGTTGGTCGGGTCGCTCGGGTCAGTCCCGTGCACTTCGTAATTCCTTTTCAGCTCGGGAGCCTCGGTTTGGTCGGGTCTGTCCGGACCATCTAGACTTTAAAAGGCCCGGACCATGTATATAGCGACATCTCTTCAAAAATAACCATTTAATATAAAGATAGCACTAATTGCCATTTAGTATAAAGATTGCATTAAACTGCTATTTATTAAACATATTAATAAGAGGCATTATTGGTATGCCTGTTTTAAAGATGGCGAACTTCCTACCGTTACGCCTTGTTTAGTTGGTTAATACATGGCATTACAAAAGGAAATGCCATTAATCTTACTATTTAAAGAATTGTTTTTTAAAATTTCTAGATGAAATCGTGAGATAAAGACTAGTCACTAGTCATCCACCGATAGCCGCCCCTGAAAGGCTGCAATTATGCTTGCACGACTATCAAAAGTTATCTTTTCACGCAACATTTTGCATTGAAAATCGCATTTTGCAATGAAAATCAGAAATGGTTGTTGGATCGAGGTTAGCTTGTACTTCTAGTCGTGAGGGTCGACTTGTCCCTCGATACGACTAGTCGCAGCGGAATAAACAAGAGTAACGTAATAAACACAAGTAAAGCAGTACTCACGATTTTAGGTGGAAACCCAACTGGGAAAAACCACCCCTTCCAGCAGCAACTGGAAGGATTCTCAACTTCAAACTTTATTAATGTCCTCGAACCGAATACACTTAATCAGCTAGTACAACTCCTCGTTTACTACTGTTCTAAGCTGCACCCCTTGATTCTCAGGCACCAACTAAGTCGAAGTTCTGCAGCAAACCGTCTCAAGCTAGATGGACTAATGAAGTCTCTAGCCTAACACTAAAAGCTCAACCACGTAGTAAACGCGGTCACGCTCGCTCTCCGCTGCCGTTGCTCGTCTCCTTGTGCTTTGGTCTCGATCGCTCCTCTAGCTATCTCACAAAGTCACACGGCTACAAGCTGCTGCACCAGGCTTTTATACTAAGCCTCTCCTCAAATCAGTCCTACAATCATGCATGATCCGATTAGGAATATCATATCTATTCAAATTTTGTTCAATATTTTCTTTTCTAACTCTAAAAACAGTTAAGATATTATCACAATCAATATAGGCAGTTAGAATTTCACAATTGATATAATCAGTTTAGGAAACTAGATAATCTTCCCTGATTTTTCTGTGTCCGAAATATCAGGAATGCCAACAATTCAGACTAGTCGTTCAATAAGTCCAGTGAAGACAATCTGCACATCAATACACTAGTCAGTATTGATCACTTGTTCATACATAAACCCAAGGGTTAACAATTTCCTCTTTTTGATGATGACAAATATCTGGAAAAAATAAGAACAGACAAGTGATGTGCAGATTCATTACCGACAAGCTACCGAGCATTCCCCTAAGTTCATGCGCTGGTCCTTTGTTAAGGTTCCTTAGGAACTGAGTGAATGAGTCCTTCACCTGCACATAACAGCCACTATATTCCCTTTTGTCATTATCAAACATCATAATCTGGGTTAGTAAAAAGGCCAAGTAAACACAAAATCAGTCAGCTACGCAGGTGTAAAGAAGTGCAGTTCAATAAAACGCCCGTCACATCGGGCAAACCAGGACAGAATCAGTTCAAAGTTTTTAACAAGAAAAGGGGAAAATGTGCTAGGTCGAAACTGAAGGGCCTAGAGACTGGTCATCAGAGATCAAGAGGTTCGACTGGTGGTCTGAGCAGCAATAAATTGGTCCATTTTAATCAGCTGATCCACCTTCTCATTCAGAGACCGAAGCAAGCTAATAATTTCCTTCCTCTGAGAAACAGCGCTTGTATCCTCAGCTTGCTCCTTGTCCTCTTGATCCTCATCCAGGTCCACTACTGGTACTGGCTTCTTCTCCTTTTCCTCATCTCTGGTTACTCCCTCAGACAACTCATACTTATGTACCCAGCCTATGCCTTCACTCCAGGCATAGTTGATACGACCCATATGTCCTTCAGCTCATCATACCCCTCACACGGAATTTCCAGAATGGTAGCAAGGTCCTTCTCAGTGAACTTGAACTTCTCCTTACCAATCGTAAAGCACACAGTAATTAACTTATTGCCAGACACAAGTTCAAGTGACTTATAAAACTCCTTTCTAAACCAACATCAACCATAGCTAGTCCAACAAACAACTCATCCCAGCCTTGATGAGTAAACAGCTCAACAACAATTCCAAGATCATTATCAATCAAATATTCTGGGTCAAAAGCCATGTCTCGAACAATACCTTGGCATAACTGGTCTGAGGACTTCGGGAAGTCCTTGGCTGCATCTCTCTTTGCCTTCACCTGACGCTCACCAGAAAGTGTTGACTCTGCCTTCCTCTTGTTGCTTGGCAATATGCCGGAAGCAACTCCTTTCTTTATTTCTGGTGCAATCCTTCTGCCCAGAGAGATGCCCATACTCTGACTGGTCTGGGAAGTCTGTTTATCATCTGCATTGTCGTCTGAAGACTCCTTATCACCATCTGCTGATATTGCGCGTTTTCATCATATCAGTCGGAGCAGGTGGTCTCAGTAACTTCTTTTCACCAACATCAGGCATTTCTCCGGACTCAGAGGCGAGTCAGGCTGACAGGAAGTCCCAACCTGTTCTACTCCTTTGGCTGGCGACTCATCTGGTGGAACTACTCCACTTCTCTTCTCAGGACTCACTACCTCATGAGTCTTCTCATTCTCCAAACCCATACCATCAATCTTCTCCGCTGAGTTCTCCTTATCAGATTTGTTGTCATCCTTAGGAATAGACTTCACAACATCCCCGACCATAGTGTCAATTTGCTCTTCAGTTTGTGCGAGCGGCTCATCCAGTGGGGCGACACTCTGAGGGGGCGTGGCAAAATCTGTGTCTCATTGGTCAATCCAATCGGTGGCTAATGAATGCTGTCTGACTGCCAAGTCTTACCACTAGTCTCTCTGATTAACCAGTCTCAAGGTATACTGTGAAGGAAGTAATGCGGCAGTTGTCCTAGTGACAGAAAACATTACTCCAAAGAAAAGCATGTCAGTCAAAGAATCACATGAACACACTCAAACATATAATCATTCTCGAATATGTGTCTATCATCTACCACTAGTGTCTCCGAACTACTAGTCAAAACAGATGGGGACTGGAGACAGCTAGTTCTTGAATAGGCTAGGGATGGTCTCAACTACTTCCTTTGGGCTTATGATGTGGGAACAAATAGGAAGTGTTGTTAGGTCACAAAGAATTACTGAAGTATATCACAGTTTTACCATATGTGACGGGAGTTTAAGCTGTACTGAAGTACTAGTACACAAGATTGTGACCTCCATTCGGTGATCACTAGTCACTTCTATCTCTAACACATCAGAGCATGAATATTCAGATCAGACAGAGGTTAGTAGTAGAGTTTATCTGATTAGGATAGAGAGATCATACACAGTCCATTCGGAGCTTTCGAAGAGTTCCTTATGCAAGGTTCGTGAAAATGTCAGCGACTTGATCATCTGTCCTACAGTAGTTCATTGTGACTATTCCTTTTTCACCCAGTATTTTAGAAAGTGATAACGTGTCCTCTATATGTTTTTGTTCTAGTGTGCTGCAACAAGATTTTGAGATTTAATAGACTTGTGTTATCCAGAAAATAGGAACGGAAAGCAATTTAAGACCATAGTCACTTAGCTGTTGTTGGAGCATAACAGCTGAGAGAGCATGCAGCAGCTGCCATAATATTCTGCTCTGCAGTGGAAAGTGCCACGAATTTTGTTTCTTGGAAGACAGGAGACTAAACAGAGCCAAGAAACTGAGCTGTTCCAGAGGTCGACTTCCGATCCACTCTGCTTCCAGCGAAGTCTGCGTCGGTATAGTCACAAGTTCTAGCGATTCTCCTCTAGGATACCACAGCACAAGTTATCAGTTCCCTTAAGATACCTGAGTATTCTTTTAACTGCTTTCAGTGAGTTTCTCTGGGATCAGCGTTGACCACCAAGGGTTTTGGCATCGCCCATTCCAAACTTTTTATCATATCTCAGATACTTCTGTTGGTGATATACTTCCAGTTGCACAAGTCAAGAAATTGAGAGTTTGGAACTTTGTTCATGGTCAGTCGTAGTGAATAATAGATAAATCAAGTAATCGCTCCATACTAGTTTTCTAATTTTTGAACTCATCAAAAAGTTTCATCTTCAGTTCAAGAAAGATAGTCCAGGTGTACCTTGAGTAGTCATCAACAATGATAGTAATACCGATTACCTTCTACTCTGGACACTCATCGGTCCACCACAGATCCATACGAATCAAATCTAGAGGCTTCTTGGAGCTCACCCAGTCCTTTGATTTGAAGGAGCTTCTTACCATCTTACCTTTGGCACAAGAACTACACACTCCTATCTCAGATTCCTTCACGCTGGGTAAACCTTCACTAGATTCTTCTTTTGGAGTTTGGAGAGAAGACGTAGACTGGCATTCCTAGTCTTCGGTGCCATAAATCAGAATCATCTGAGTGCGACACAAGGCACAACTCCCCTTCTGGCTCAAACGAGTGATCAACAATATAGACATTGTTATTTCTTATTCCCTTCAGAAGAATCTTTCCTGTCTCAATGCGCTCAACCAAACAGTCAGTGTCAGTGAAAATAATTCGATTTTTACCTTTTTGTGATAACTGAGCAACACTTAGCAAGTTATAATTAACCCTAACATAACTAACATCTTCTACTTGAGTAGTACTAGACAAACTTACAGTACCGATCCCACAAATTTCACCTCTGCTCTTGTTTCCAAAGGTGATCGGTCCTCCTTGATGTTTATTGAGGGTTAGAAACCACTCCTTGTTCCCTGTCATGTGGAGTGAGCATGCGCTGTCTATGAACCACCTTTGTCCCTTCATCCTTACCTGCAAGGAAAACATCAGTCTTACGGACCCAGATCGACTTGGGCTTAACTGCTTTTGATTTATAGGAAACAGCATTAATAAATTTGTTAGTAGGATTAGGTTTCCATTCTGTTCCAAGATCAATTTTCCTTCTTGGAGTTTCCCTAGGTCTTCCTCCTGTGGATGTCCAGTGTTGTCTAGTCAAGTGTTGTCCAGTCCAGTGTTGTGGTCGTTCCTTATGATAGCGAGGTGAGGACTGTCTCTGTCTGTCCAGTGTTGTGGTCGCTTCTCATGATAGTGATGTGCCGGTTCATAGCCTTGGAGTACCTTTGTTGTGTGACTCATGGGTTCTTTCCACTTGTGGTTCCCCCTGACTTCCTGACCACGATTCCTAGTGTATGACTCATTTCTCTCCCTATCGGCTTTTAGCTTACCACATTCTCTGCGGTAATGTCCATTATTACCGCAGTGCCAGCAAACACGGTGCGGATCTCAAGTTTACGTACTTACTGTTCCCGGTCTGAACGGTTTACCCTTCTTTCTTCCTGGAAGTTCAATGGTCCAGTGTTGTCTGCTTGCTTCTTCCACATCTGATATGCCTTAGAACCATCAAATGGCACATACTGGTCGTTGGAATAATCTTTCTTTCTGGCTAGTATGTGTTCTGTCAGAACTGGTGGAGGCAATGTGTTTTTCCTCAGCAACATATCCAAGACCTGGTCGGAATCTTTCACTCAGGTAGGTACCTCTTGTTCAGCAACATACAACAGGTGCCTTCATCTTCAGCTTGTCAGTTTTGTGACCAGTTCTTCATTCTCTTGACTTTTCTTTCCAGTTCATCAGTCAGTTCTGTTTTCTCCTTTTCCAATTTCTGTATCTCATTCCTCAATTGGTTGACTTCCTCTTTCAGATCAGGACAGTTGTTACATTTGACAGACTTCTTCTTAATCGCATCCTGAAGTTCTATAGCAGTACCAGACCATAAAAGATTTTCCTCAATAAGACCTGCAATTTCAACTTTCTGCTCTTCCAATATACACTCATTTCTTCATTCACATCGGTTAGTTTTCTCAGGAGTTCTAATAAATCAGCACGAGACATTCTAGAAGAAGAGTTAGTACTTACCTCATTATCAGCGTTGTTATTAAGAGCCATTAAGCACACTTCCCGATTCACTGGTAGGTCACAATCACTTTCTCCCCATGCAGCCAGCATTGCTTTGCATCCATTTCAGTAGCAGGCTTTCCTGCCTTCTTTCTCAGACACTCGGCTTCCACATGTCCTTTCTTTTGGCACCACCAGCATATGATGTCCTTCTTGTCTTTAGGACCACTCGATTGAGTGTTTTGATTAGAGGACTGTGGATTCTGATTGTCCTCTGTTAAGCTTTCTGACTTTCCTCATAGCATCCAATTTAGTCATTCTTAGTGCTCTGGTGATCAAGGCAGTGGATTCATCAAGGTCCTCATCATCTTGTGCATCAGTCTGGACTAGTTCAAACGCTTTTTCAACTTTGAGTGCAAGTGATTTGGATGTTGTAGCTTCTCTGGAGGCCGTCTTCCCTTTAAACACAATTGCATGTGATTGAAGTCTCGCCACTAGTTCTTCCAGTGTTATAGCTTTAATATCTGATTGAGCATGGAGAGCCATTGCTATGTGATCCCAGCTAGGATCCAGTGCCTGGAGGAACCGGTGAGTGATTCTCCAATCTTCCATCTTTTCACCAAGAAAGACTAGTTGTCCCACACATGTCTGGAACCTGGAGTGGAAGTCCTCCAGAGATTCATTTCTTTCCTGAGCAACCGACTCGATACTCCTTGAGTGCTGTCAATTTTCTCTTCTGGATATCCTCATTCCCAGAGTACAGTCTTTTCAGGGCTTCCCAAATCTCATTGGCAGTGTCATAACCTAGTATCTTCCGTTTGTCTCCTTCGGTAGTGCTTGAAGGAACTCTTTTGGCACGATGATTCTTTTCAACGATCCGATAATCTTTTCATCATAAGAGGTTCTCATCCTTAACCAGCATCATTTGGTCCAATATTGGTTCATCTCCTCTAGTAATAACCTTCCATACTTGAGCGTCCAGTGAACACACATGTGACTTGAACTGTTTGACCCACCAGTCATATTCTCTCGATTTCAGTGGTGGAGGTGTCCAATCTCCGAAGTTTCTAGTCATGATACCTGCAAGCTAACACAAATCTAGAGCACCGGGCTCTGATACCAATTGTTGGATCGAGGTTAGCTTGTACTTCTAGTCGTGAGGGTCGACTTGTCCCTCGATACGACTAGTCGCAGCGGAATAAACAAGAGTAACGTAATAAACACAAGTAAAGCAGTACTCACGATTTTAGGTGGAAACCCAACTGGGAAAAACCACCCCTTCCAGCAGCAACTGGAAGGATTCTCAACTTCAAACTTTATTAATGTCCTCGAACCGAATACACTTGAATCAGCTAGTACAACTCCTCGTTTACTACTGTTCTAAGCTGCACCCCTTGATTCTCAGGCACCAACTAAGTCGAAGTTCTGCAGCAAGCCGTCTCAAGCTAGATGGACTAATGAAGTCTCTAGCCTAACACTAAAAGCCCTCAACCAACGTAGTAAACGCGGTCACGCTCGCTCTCCTCGCTGCCGTTGCTCGTCTCCTTGTGCTTTGGTCTCGATCGCTCCTCTAGCTATCTCACAAAGTCACACGGCTACAAGCTGCTGCACCAGGCTTTTATACTAAGCCTCTCCTCTCAAATCAGTCCTACAATCCATGCATAATCCGATTAGGAAATATCATATCTATTCAAATCTTTGTTCAATATTTCTTTTCTAACTCTAAAAAACAGTTAAGATATTATCACAATCAATATAGGCAGTTAGAATATTATCACAATTGATATAATCAGTTTAGGAAACTAGATAATCTTCCCTGATTTTTCTGTGTCCGAAATATCAGGAACTGCCAACGACTTCAGACTAGTCGTTCAGTAAGTCCAGTGAAGCACAATCTGCACACTCAATACACTAGTCAGTATTGATCACTTGTCATCATCAAAACCCCAAGGGTTCAACAATGGTCATCTTAGATTCTTATATCATGCTTTTAGGTTGTTAATACATGGCGTATGATTGTAAATGCCATAAATGAATTCATTCAGATCTGTTTTTATTTAAAAGTAAAGCGGCCATTTAATTTTAAGCAAAGTGATGATATCGATGAAATGCATTTGACTAATTAACAAAGTTTCTATATTCTAATTATTTTCGTAATACAAGCAACGGCAGACTAGTAGCCAGATATGAAGATATCATTTCATACTTATGAAAAGCAAGCTAATTAAATTACATACTTAGCAATTGTCGCCATCTAATACATTTTAACAATGCGAAAATTTAAGTAAAAGCCATCTAATTCAAGTAAAAACGAAACATGAAATGAAAATTTTACATTACATAAAATGGCCACAATAAAGGGGGTAAGTGTACACATTTTGTTTAAAGTGTACACAATACCTTTTACAAAATGATTGTGCCAGATTTTACATAAAGATTCTAAAATAAAAATGCACTTCAACACTTGTAATGGGTCTGCAGAGCTAGATGGCTCAATGCTACCAAAACATCCATGCAAGTTTACATTTTTATATGTAGACGAAAAAGAAAATGCATTCGGACCGTGATGCTCGCATTCCCCTGGGATTGGTCGTCGAGAGCAAGTCTCAATCTGGTTCCATTAAGTCAGGTGCATGTGACCAGAACTCTTCCCCGTACTTGTTGTACCACTCCATCAACATTACCCTCTCACCAGTCCCTTTCTATTAATCTCTATTACAGTATATCGTACTATATACACTGTGAAAACCTCGTATATATAGTAAAATACTTTATTATGAAAGAGATACTAATATGTTACTCCTAATTTAAATTAATAATGGCGATTAGACATTTCAGTATAAAGTTAAAATAACTTTATACTGAAATCTGTGCTATAGCTTATAGAGTAAGCTATGACAGTGACGCGCGATAGTAGAGATTCATAATTACACCTACTAACAGCCAAAAAGTTGCAGAAAAAAGGTAGTCAAACTATCTAATCAAAAGTATTAAATTAATTTAATAGTATAAATAAAAACGGTGGGAATGTTTGGTCTCATAGTGTTAGGCCATTTATATTATACATGTGGTTTAGTTTATTACGCCATGTATTTAAAAATAGGTGCACGCCATCTATACCGTTTTTTATAATACGTGGCGTTAAGTCGCCGTGTATATCGTCGTTTTGGAAAAACAGGTACATGCCATCTATATGAAATTAAATAATGACTTTTTTGTTTACCCCCTTATCAATTACAAAAAACCAAAATTAAATAAAAAACAAATATATTGAATTTTTATTTGAACAAATATATTGAATTTTTATTTGCACAAATATATTGAATTTTTATTTGCACAAATATATTGAGCATCTCTAATATATAGTAGAGAGTCCTTTTTTAAGAAATCAAAAGGAACTACTAATTAAATACTAAGTACGTAGTAAATACTAATTACTAAGTAATTACTAATTACTAAGTAATTACTAATTACTAAGTAAGTAAATACTAATTAAATACCCAATGCAATCTTATAGAGCATAAGGGTCCCATTTATAGTTTTAAGGAATTTGAAATCGTTCGTCGTCGTCGCAGACTCGCAGTGCCTCCCGAATTTCCTACCAAGTTCTTAAAATGTTTACTCCTCCCCCCAGGTTAGATTTAACTATCGTTTAGATGTGCATATTTTAAAATTAGGGTTACGAGCCTAAAATCATTTTGTTGTACGGTTATATGTAGCAATGATCAAGTTAGTGCTACTAAACGAAAGAGGGGACCGTGTTATATGAAACGGTTAACGGAGAAGCACATCAACAGTGGGAAGAAAATACGGTTGGAGTATGATGATAACGAAAATCTTGTTTTTGGTGATACTTCTACTAGTTTTAAAAGCTATTTGGGAAGTTTGGCAAGGTTAAAAGTGCCAATAGACTTTAAGAATTGGAGTCAAGTTCCCCAAAATATCAAAGAGCAAGTTTGGGATTGGTACGAATTTTAATTATATATGTTTTTTTTTTCTGTATGCAATTATATGGTTAATGATGAGTTTAATTTCACAGGAATTGTATGAAGGATGTGAGGAACATAAAAAATCTGTGATGCATGGTATTTCTACTGCATGGAGAAACTTTCGCAGTAGACTCACTAATGATTTTTTATACGGTGAGAAGCAAGGCATTGAACCTTCAACAGAATACGAGTCCATCACTCCTGATATGTGGACTAGATTTAAAGAGATGAGGATGTCCACCGAGAATGTCAAAAAGAGGGAGAAGGCTATTGAGTCATCTAAGTTAAATGAATTTAAGCACACCATGTCACGTTCAGGGTACCAGAAAACAACGAAAACCCTCATGGACGAAAAACTCGCTGAACTTGTGCAAGCCGGCAGTGAAATAACAGAAGGGATGGAATCCTCTATAAAAGTTGAGAAGCATGAGGTGTGGTTGAGAGGCCTTATCAAGAAAAGCACTGGAAAATATGTCAATGAAGTTATCGAAAATGTGGCACAAAAGATTGTAAGTATTTTATGTGTCATACAATAATGTGTCTCTTGTTTGTGATTAAAGTCCACCATGTGAACTGTCTTTGTCAATAGGACAAGCTTGGGGAACTTGCCTCCCAAGGATTAATATCTACCGAAGATGGCAAAGACATACTACTTCAAGTAATTGGAAAAGAGAAGCGCCGAGGTGCTGGAATTAAAAGATCAGCTACCACCAAACACAGCAAAGATATACTACTTCCACCAGACAGCTTGTTTGCTAAAATTCCTGTGGTATATACTCTTCCTTTGATAATTTATTTACAGATAATGTCTTTTGGTATATATTCTTTCCTTTGATAAATACTCTTTTGGTATATACTCTTTCCTTTATAAAATTGATATGGTATATTGTTAACTTTTCAGATTAATTTCATTTCAGGTTGGATTGAAATGTACAATGAATGCCAGTTCGACTGATTCGGAAACAAAATTGGTTGCCATAGGTCGTGCAATGCCCGGACGCCTTGTTGACTATTTAGAGATCGACAATTCATTAGTTAAGGTGACAATTGATGTTGTCATTGATGGTGAAGTTCCTCTACCCTTTGCAACGGAGGAATATAAAAGTGTAAAAGATGCTTTGAGAAATTTTGTTGCATGGCCCAAATCGTTGTTGAATGTGGATCCCGAGGTAAATGAACTTCCTTCTTACTCCATTTAAACATATATTATAAGAAAGTATTTCTTTACTTACTCAATATTTTATTTTAGGTGTATGATCAGTATAAATTTATGGATGACACAAAACATTTGCAGTCTGGTTATATAACGCCAATGCAGTGTTATTATATAAGTAAATATGCCGGCAATATGGGTGATGATGATTCAATCCGTGTCTTTGTGACAAGTGATATTTTTGGAAAAGATTACTGGTTGTATGTCTTTAAGGATGACATTAGAGAGTTTCAAACTCACCATTGTCGAATACCTTATCTGAACTATACATAAGGTAATAACTTCATGGTTCACTGTTTGTATAAAGAGTATGATTAGTTGATTAATCACTAATATTATTTGTGTATGCAGGTATTTGTGTCTGAATTACCTTAGTCCAGATTTGAACTTTGATTTATACGGCCGTCTTTTATGACGGAAAATAGTGACCCTAAATTCCGGAGTAAGACTTTGGTAACTTGTCTGAACATGCCGTTAGACAAAGACCGCAGAGACCGCACTCACTGCTACTTTCTTCCTTACGTAAATGGAAAAATGTAAGTATAAATAATATCTTGATGGTACGTACAATTCCCATTGATTTGCTATTTTCTTCCAGAAACTGTATTAATTTTGAGTTCATGTGGATGTACAGGTTTCACTGGATGCTATGTGTGATACTTCCAAAAAAAGGAATTGTATACTGGCTCGACTCGATGGCATCCGATGAGGTCAAAGATGATGTTAAAAATACCGTGGAAGAGTAAGCAAAAGTGTTTCAGTCATTGCATCTAATTTCTTTAAAGTTTATTATTGTAAAATTGGATATAATATGCTTATTTTATCTTGATCGTAGGGGTTTGACTCTATATTATTCCATGAATAGTATTCAAGATATTAATATACAATGGAAGATTATAAGAGTAAGTTATTTCGGTCTCACAAAAATTTGATGACCTTCTCGAACTCTCATTCCTACATATATATATATATCCTTATTTTTAATTTTAATCAATTTATTAGGTTCCAAGACAACCGAGAGGGAAGTTATACTGTGGATGGTACTGCATGAGGTTTATTCGAGATATAATATCATATGTTCGCAATAATGGCGGGTTTTTCCTGATGAACTTCAACAAGTAAGCATGCAATATCTAAATACTCAATATTCTCTTTTTGTGTATATGTAAACTTTTTAGATTGTTAAAAGTTGAGATGAATTTGTTTTGCAGGTCTTTCCCAATGGCCTGAGAAGATATGACAACAGTCTGGTCGAGGAAGTGCGTGATGAAATGTTATCATCTTTGTACAATTACTTGCGTGAAGTACCTGCTTGTTTCCATAACGACCAAATACACGGCAAATAAACGCCACGTATTGTAAAATTCCGTAGGTTAACCTAAGTGTTGTTTTTAAAATTATCAACACATGGCAGAATTACAGAAATGCCATGTATCATAACTTGTTTAAATAGATGGATTACGTTCCATGTCTTGAAACAACAACATTCATGTTTATGTGATTCAGAAGGCCAAATCTTAATTTGATCTCTTCTTATTATTGTAGCAATTAAAACACAGCGATAAAACAAAAAAGTCATTTATATATTTAATGTCATATAGATGGCATCTACCTGTATTTCCAAAACGACAAAATACACGGCAACAAAACGCCACGTATTGTAAAATATTGATATAGATGGCATACAATTATTTTTCAATACATGGCATAATAAACTAAAACGACATGTATAATAAAAATGGTTAGACACTATATGAGACCAAACAGTAAAAACATCAACTTAAAACAACATGAACTGATAGTTTCAAAAAAAAACAACATGAACTGATAAAATACTTGATTTCCCCAAAACAACATGCATGGCTATGCTTTTTTAAAACACTGATAAAACACAATAAAAATGTCATTTATAATGTCTCTAGCTAGATCCAAATGCCTTCATTGTGGTCGTTTCTTAATTGTTGTTCTTCGTCTCTGTCGTCGTTCATGGGTTCCACATGAACTGTGGTGCACACTGGTACACAATCTTCAACGAAGTCCTCTGATACTAATTCAGTCACACTTCCTTCATTGTTAAACCATTGTTTACCATGAATGACGATATACTGATTATCACTAGCAGGGTCTTCAACATAAAAAATTTGTCGAGCTTGCTCTGCCAAAATGAAAGGCTCGTCCATATATCCCTGTCTTTGGAAGTCTACAAAGGTCATTCCAAATTCATCAATACGAACATTACTGATATGTACCCATCTACACTTGAAAATTGCCACACGAAAATGAATATAGTCGAGCTCCCATATATCCTCAATAACCCCAAAATAATTTACCGCTGATTGAATCGGATTCCTATCTCTGGAACTAGAAACATGAACAGTTTCCGAGATAAGTGTCACACCACTGTTTTGCACAACACTTCTGTTGTCTTGAGATTTTGTGTAGAAACAATAACCATTAATGTCATATGCTCTATAAGAATGCACTGTTGCTCTAGGTCCTACACATAAAGACTTAACAAATTCATTCATTTCTTGTTCCTCATTCACATTCATTACCTCTTCCTTCAACCATTTGGCGAACGATGCAGCATGTTCTTTTTGCACCCACAGTTCAGACTTTCCTCTATTTGATAACCTGATGGATATTAAGTGACGGTCAACAAAATGACTAATCTCAGACATATGCCGCAACACATAGAAATGAGCTTTCATCAGTAAGTCTTGTGGTGGCACAATTATTTGAAAACCAATGGTACCCTTTCCGTGAAAACGATCGATGTGCCGAGGATTTGGGATGCCGACAAGTGCAGTATTTCCCAAATAATTAGAACAAAACTTGATGGCTTCTTCTGATACATATCCTTCAACTATACATCCCTCCGGCCGATTTTTGTTTCGAACATAGCTTTTCAATACCTTCATATATCTCTCAAAAGGATACATCCACCTCATATAAACGGGTCCAAGAATTTTAATCTCTCTTACCAAATGGACTGTCAAATGAACCATAATATTAAAGAAAGATGGTGGAAAAAAACATCTCTAGTTCACATAAGGTCACAACAATCCGGTCTTGAAGTTATCTAACTCCGTAATATCAATACCTTAGCACATAAGAACTAAATATCACACAAAGGCGTTGTATGACTCTTCTCACATTTGAAGGTAGTATTCCTCGAACAGCAACGGGAAGAAGTTGTTGCATCAACGTGTGAAAATCATGAGATTTTAGCCCGTTTAGTCGTAAATCCTTTATGGACACCAAGCCTGAGATGTTTGATGAGAACCATGTGGAACTTTTACTCCTTTCAGGAATTTACAAAGGCTGAGTTTTTCACGTTTAGATAATGTTGTACTAGAAGGAGGTAGATATGTACGATTTCCTCGTTGTTCAGGTGCTAGTTTTGTACGAATTTTCATGTCAAGCATATCCAGTCTCACCTTGATTCCATCCTTCGTCTTGCCGGGTATATTTAATAATGTGCCCATAAGACTCTCACAAATATTTTTCTCCACGTGCATGACATCAATGCAATGCCGTACTTCAAGTGACATCCAATACGGGAGATCAAAGAATATAGAACGCTTCTTCCATGATTCACCATCTGTCCGCTCATTCGGTTTACCAAACCGGTGTTGTAATTGTGATACATGTTCAAGAACTTCAACTCCGGTTAAAGGTTGTGGTTCCAACCTATGTTCTACCTCACCGTTGAAAGCAGCTTTCTTGCGACGATATTGATGATTTCGAGGCAAGAAACGTCTATGCCCCATGTACACGATTTTGCGACAATTTTTTAGGTGCACTGAATGTGTGTCTTCTCCACAAATTGGACATGCTTTGTAGCCTTTAACACTGTATCCCGATAAATTACCATACGCAGGGAAGTCATTAATTGTGCAGAGGAGCATGGCACGCATGTTAAAATACTCTTGTTTACTAGCATCGAATGTGCGAACACCTTCATCCCATAAAATCTTTAAATCTTCAATCAAAGGAGCTAGATATATATCAATGTCATTTCCGGGCTGTCGAGGACCTGATATAAGTAGAGAAAGCATCATGTATCCACGCTTCATAGACAACCACGGAGGCAAGTTATAAATTACCAATATTACCGGCCATGTACTATGCTGACTACTGAGACTCCCATACGGATTAAAACCATCAGTGCACAAACCAAGTCGTAAATTTCTGCTGTCTGAACCAAACTCTGAATATGTACGATCAAACTGCTTCCATTGTAATGAATCTGCAGGATGACGTAGCTTATTATCATCAATTCGTTTTTCAGCATGCCATCTCATATTTTCTGCATCTTCTGCTAAAGAAAATAATCTTTGAAATCTAGGTATAGGTGGGAGGTACCATAATACCTTACATGGTGTCCCCTTCGACTTGGGACTTGGACTTTTGTTAGGCTTGTAGCGAGAAGATTTGCATTTCGGGCATTCGATGAGATCACTGTACACACCTCGATATAAGATGCAATCATTTGGGCAAGCATGTATTTTCTTATATCCAACACCCATGGGACACAATAATTTTTTAGCCTCGTATGCCCGACTTGGAAGATTATTACCTTCTGGAAGCATGTCCTTGATCAAACTAAGAAGTTCCGTAAAACTTTTGTCACTCCAACTATATCTTGCTTTCAAGTTAAAAAGCTTCAGAACTGCCGAAAGTCGTGTAAATTTTGTACAACCAACATATAATGGTGTTTCCGAATCGTCTTTCAGAGATTCCAAAACCTGTGGAGGTACACTAGATTCGTGTACTACATTATTCATCATTCCAGGTAAGTCGTCTTCTTCCCATTCCATATTAGTGTGCCTTGAATCATTGATACTGGAGTGTATTTGCGGACTATGCGTTTCAACTTCTCCATGGAGTCGCCAAACTGTATATTTGGGATCAATGCCATTCTCTAACAGATGACGCTCTAATTCATCAACTTTAACTTTTAGATTATTCCAGCAACCAACGCAAGGACAATGCACATACTGACTCTGTATTTGTGCTGCATACAACTTTGCAGATCTGCAAAAATCTGCAATCCCCTCATCATACTCGTCACTTAAACGACTTAAAGACATCCATTTCCGATCCATTACACCCCGAGCTTCACAATGTGGAAGACTCGTCTTCCGGCATAACAAGCGCGAGAGATAAAATTGAAAACAGTGATACCGATTAGAGAAGTCGTAAACCCTAAACGACATATTTAGAGATTAATAAGCCACAATTAATTAGAAAAATCAAACAAAATATTTATCACTAACGATAAACGCGGCGATTATTCGCCATATATTATCAAAATATAATATAGCGAACAGAAAAATGTCATATAATGTAAAACTAACATATAAAGAGCATATTTAACATATATAGCGATATAGTAAAACGCCATACAAAGTTCTATTAAAAAGAGCAATATAAAACACGCTCTATAAAATTTACTAAATATGGCGTTGTTATTACATAAGCGCCCTTTATTTATCTTCTAGTGCTTTCATTAAACGCTTTCTAAATGTCAATTATAGAAAGCGCTTTACATAACTCTGGCTAATTAAAAACATATATAGCTGACTCTGTATTTGTGTGCTGCATACAACTTTGCAGATCTGCAAATATCTGCAATCCCTTCATCATACTCGTCGCTTAAACGACTTAAAGACATCCATTTCCAATTCATTACACCCCGAGCTTCACAATGTGGAAATATCGTCTCCTGCCATTACAAGCGCGAGATAAAAATGGAAAACTCAGACACCGATTAGAGAAGTCTTAAACCTTAAACGACATATTTAGATATTTTAAGCCACAATTAATTTGAAAAATTGAACAACATATTATCACTAATAATAAACGCGGCGAGTTACAAAAATCGCCATATATTATAAGAGCTTATAGTGAACAGAAAAAAGGTCATATAATGTTAAATTATCAAACAGAGCATATTCAAAATATATTGCGATTTGAGAAAATTGCCATACAAAGTCATTAGAAAAAAGAGCGGTTTAAAAACAACGCTCTCTATTAGTTACTAAATATGGCGTTTTACACCTAAACGCCCTTTATAATCCACTAGCGCTAAAATAAACGCTTTCTTAAATTGTCAACTATAGACAGCGCATTAAAAACCGCTATTAATGCATCATTCTGTAGTAGTGGGCACACTTGTCAATTCAATTTTTATAATTGATAATTAATGATTTTTTGAAAGTGTATTAATATATTTTTATAAAAAAGTGCATTACAATATTTTTGCAAAAGTGCATTAAAATATTTTTTAAAAGTGCATTACAATATTTAAAAAGTGCATTACAATATTTTAAAAAAAAGTGCATTAAAAATTTTTTAAAAAGTGCATTACAATCCGCATATTAAAAAAATTATTACAATTATTTAAATTTTGGTGCATTTTTTAGATTTCCAGTAATGCACTTTTTATTAAAAAATTGATGCACTTTTAAAGTATTTAGTGATGCACTTTATATATCCACTAATTTAAAATTTTAAAATAAATTATATAAACTAAATTTTTTACGCAATTTAAAATAATCCATTTATTAACTATATTGATCTGAAATGACAAGTGTGCCCTTTCATCACTAAAAATAATTAATATTTGATTAATGGGGTCATCAATCCAAACCATTTAATTACTACATCTTAAGGCTCACATTAGTTCTAAGTTCTCATTTTAAAATAGGTTCTCATTTGAACCTTTCCCTTAATAATAAAATAATGTTAAATGGCGCAATCAATTGTAATGAAGTATTACAAATCGATTTAAATATAAACTTCTACCGTGTTTATAGAAATAGACGATGTTAGAAGAGACATGTTACAACGTTTATAAGCATAATCATTGTTAAAACCCTAAATTTCGTTCAAATATTAAGTTTCTATATTTAAAATACATAAACAGCGGTTTTTAGGTAAATGTTGTTAAAAAATTAAAAATATAACAACGCTTTTTAAATAAGCGCTGAAATAAATGATAAATATTACAACATTTTTATTTAACCGCAATAAATATTTGTTGATATTACTGCTCGTGTTATGAAAATCGATGTTATATCAATGTATATATTACAGCGATTTATTACAAATAAGCGTTGTTAAAAATATGTATTGATAACAACGCGTTTTTGGGACATACAATAATAGTCTATACAACAACGCTTTGTTAAGCGTTGTTAAAAGGTAAAAAAGTATTGTTAAATGGTTTTCTGTAGTAGTGAAATTTCATTCGAACAATGACTCCTACTTGTGATTAGGGAAGGAGATGGTGTAGCATGACATCCGAGTGCTATAACAATGTCTTGAAGGGTTGTTGGGGTCTCCCTTTTGCGGATTGGTATATATGACATTAATGTATCAAATAAATATTTCGTCACTCGGTGGAACCTATACAAGGATTAGCTCCGTTTGTCCAGAGATAGACATCCAAATCACGGAACATGTATCTTCTAAATTTTAGGACAAACTTGTTTGAAAGACATGATATGATACTTCAGTTATGCACGTTGGACCTCAAACACCTTTGAGGTAAACTTGAGAACACAGACATGCGTATATGGGAGATTTATTGCATTTTATTTGCAATGTAGTCGTGCACTTGTTGTAGGCAAGTGTTTACATTTAAAGTCATGGCGCACACTAGCTTGGTCTGAGGTTTTCAAGTCATACCTCCATAGTCTTCATGGGGATCTTCAGATGTCCTCAATCTTGCATTTCAGCAAGTTGAAAAGACAGAACATATACTACTAGAATTTTTAATGAAAAGTTAATCGTCCTCCTGGAACTTTACCCTATACACCGCAATTTTATTTTAAAAATAAAGCGCGACATTATATCTCCGACATGGCTTGTCATATGAGATGAAAACGCCATGTCGTTTTTTAAGGAATACACGCGATTTGAATCAGTGTGTTCCTAAAAAGTGATCATTTTTAAAAATAAAACTCATACCGATCATATTAGAAATTACTAAATTCATATGTAATATGTTTCATAATTTTGTATCAAAATCACACTGAATTAGAAAAGGCTAGACTAAAAATAGCACGAAATGGACAACTTAAAAGCCTACAAGCAACAAAAGTAGGCATCAAAGGAATATTTTTTTTGAAATGCCCTAGTTTTGAAAAAAAACTATCTCAAATGCCCCACTTTTCAAATAAGTTTCCCAAATGCCCTATTTCATAACCAATCCAGTCTTGGCAGGACCGGATTGTTAGAAAAACATACTGTTCGGTCTTAGAAAAATTGAAATGATTAAAAATCAACCATTCCGGCCGGTTCCCACAAAACCGGATTCCTTCCCAAAATAAATTATTGGTCAAATCGTCCTACGTGGAGCTAATTGGGCTGCACAGTCAGCATTTTTCAAGAGTCCAGTTCCCACAAGATCGGATAGGTCTGGAATATTGCTCTCGTGGCTGCCTCATTCCATTCGACTCCGGTATCTCTCTTGATCTCTTCCAATCCCCCGCAAAGCGATTTGGTCTAGATCTAATGGCAGGGCATGCTACTGATTTCGAGGTTAGTTATGGTTGGAATTTTGAAATTGAGTTTGTAGAATTAGGATTGTAAGTGTTGGGTGTTATTAGGGTTATTGGATTTGTGTGATGTCAGGGTTATTGGATTTGTGTGATGTTAGGGTTATGAATTTTAGGGTTTAGGGTTGTTGATTTTTTTATGGTTTAGGGTTATTGGATTTGTGTAAATTAATTTCGAATTAAGGGACCATCTGTGATGTTAGGATTGTTGTTGTGTTATATAATTTGTTTATTTGGTGTTGGATATATTGTTGTTTTTGATGTGTTTGTAATTAGTTTATTTAAGTTTTTGAATTATGTTGTAATTTTGTTTATTAGGGTTTACGATTGAATATGTTTTTGTTAATATGTTGTGTAATTTGTTTATTTAAGTGTTGGACTGAATATGTTGTTGTTGTTAATATGTTTTGTAATTTGTTTAGGTGTTGGATTGAATATGTTGTTGTTAATATGTTGTGTATTTAGGTGTTGAATTGAATATGTTGTTGGTAATATGTTTTGTGATTTTTGTTTAATGGTATAGATGAATCTTGACGATATTGTGACTCCCAGACCGATTGATGGCTCTGTCTTAACTCAACAACGTACCCATCGTTCGGAAGAGGTGTGAAAAAATTCGGTAAGTTGATAATTTCATTTCATTTAATATTTTATTAGTTAGTTTTTCAACATTAATTAATGAATATAGTATATAATTTTACAGATTGATAAAACATTAAAGTTTGTGAATCGTCAGATGTGGCAGATGGATCCAAGGATTGTGCCATATGTAGTTAGGGCTGGTTTCTACACATGGAGTCAGGTGCACAATGTTGCAATTGATTGGTCATTGTTGTCAGCCCTGGTGGAACGGTGGAGGCAAGAGACTCACACGTTCCACCTACCAGTGGGAGAGTGCACGATCACTCTCCAAGACGTTGGTTTACTTTCAGGATTGCCAATTGAGGGAGAGGTCGTTTTTGGTTAGAAGAATAGTGGTACCAAATGATACTAGTGGCTTATCCTGATTGTCCCAAGTCCCCTATCTTAGCGTGACGTAAGTGGTTTTTGAATCATATGATAGTGGTACCAGATGATGCTACCGTTGTTGTACAGTGATACGCTAGGGCGTATATACTTTGCATGTTAGCATCTTCGCTAATGCCGGATTTATGCAGAGACAGAATACCACTGCATTACTTACCGTTGTTGGCGGATCTAGATGCAGTGAGTTCATATTCATAGGGGAGTGCAGTGCTTGCTTACCTTTATAGACAAATGTGTAACGCAGCGTCTGAGGGGCACAAACAAATGGGAGGTTGTCTTATTCTACAACAGCTTTGGAGTTGGGAGAGGTTGACTATGGTAGGCCGAGAGGAATGGATGAGATTGAGGAGCCGGAAGCTCCACATATTGACCCTTTCATGAGGGGCGGTTGGTCTTACTCGTAAGTTATTCTTCTATTTTTACCATTGTTTTATAATGATGATATGTACTATTTATTATTGTAATTTTATGTTTTAATGATAATGTATAACATTTGTGATGTGCAGAAAATTGTGTGGTCCAAAATCTTACAGAGAGATACCACATGGGTCATTGATATTCTATCGAAATCAACTTGATCATATGAGAGATGAAGATTTTTGTTGGGTGCCATATGATGAGAACTTATTTCATTTGATGAACCATTATGTTTGAGTGGGCAAATGTCATAGTTTTCGCAGGAACCATTGATATGCTTCAACATTGTTGCGTTAGAGTGCTGCGACAATTTGATCTTCCTCAAGGTGTTCCAGAATTTGCCCGTGGGGTGTCGGATTTCAAACAGGACTCCAGCGAAAGAAGCAAGGTGATTGGACATTTGAGTTGCGCGTGTATATAGACATTTGGAGAACTCGTGTTGATAGAAGAGTGGAGGTTCACTTACCAATGTTTGATGAGGGTCAACCAAAGTATCGTCGGTGGTATCGCAGTACGACACGCAAATTTATACAGCCTCAGATGGATGACTCACATACGTATCGCCCACAACACCGGTTCTTCACAGTGTAGTTAATTTGTATGTTTTGTATGTTATATGTTACTTAATAATTTAATGATCTCTAAACTCTATTTCATTTTGTTGTAGGTACGCACCCTTGTGCATAACGCACGTATAGCTGCTGATATGTTTTTTAGCTCTCCGATACTCAGGCTACGTTGGGTGCACATAGTATTTTCCATGCTTCTGTAGAAGAATTGGAGAGATTGGGTGAATTGGATGCAGTTGGAATCAAGCCGTCACTCTTTAGTTTCGACCTCGGTAAGTTAACACTTATATTACTTTGATTGTTTTTGCTTTTGTAAAATTGTGTTTAACGTAACAATATGACTGCAGGTGATGACGATGTGACGCCGTCACAGATGTACGAACATGATATTGCAAAACCATCACAACCGATGGAGGGGAGACCAGTTCGTGATAGGACCCCTCAGAGATTTATGTTTTCATCATTTCTGCGACGTTGATACTTATTGCATTTGATACTTTATGTATTCCAGCTTAAACTTTAATTATTGCATTGCAAACTTTAATCATTACATTACAATTTTAACCATAGATTATCGAAGTTATTGCATAATATACTTTAACATATATCATTCGGCAGTTCGAGAAGGACATATATCATCCCGATCATATTCATCAACAACACTCATATCAAGTGTGTCCAGAGTCGTCATAACCATCGTATCCGAATTAAAATTGGCCATCTCTGTAAAAAATTAAAACAAACATATTAATAATTAAAATAAATACACAAAAACATAAATAATAAGTAAACAACTGTTTTGAAAACAAACTTACTACTTCACTTGTAAAATTCACTCGATAACTGGATAGAGAATTGGATTTATTGTGTTGATGAAATGAAAAAAGTTGGCTATTTATATCAAAATTGTCCGGTTTCATGAGGACTGGAATATTTGTATCAATCCAGTTCCAAGAAGCTCGGATTTAACACGCTCTCCGATTTTGTGGATATCGGATTCAGAATTATTTGTATCATTCGTGAATTATTGTTGTATGATTCAATTATTTATGAGCAATCCGGTCTTCCCGAAATCGAACTGCACAGAATTATTGCTTTTTACGATCATGCATGAACTGTCTCCGACCCGTTCTATTATTGCACAGAATTATTGATTTTTACGATCCAGATATATCCGGTCTTGTGGAAATCGGACTCCTAAAAATGCTGACTTTGCAGCCCAGTCAGCTCCATGTCGGACGATTTGACCAATAATTGATTTTCGGAAGGAATCCGATTTTGTGGGAATCGGAATGGTTGATTTTTAATCATTTCGAGTTTTCTAAGACCGGACAGTATATTTTTCTAACAATCCGGTCCTGCCAAGACCGGATTGGTTACGAAATGGGCATTTGGGAAACACATTTGAAAAGTGGAGCATTTCGGAAAGTTGTTTTAAAAACTAGGGCATTTCTAAAAAAAATCGCATAAAAGATGCACAATTCATTTCAATAACATTACACACATCAGCAGCTACGGAGCGAAAAATTTCCAAATTTGCCCCCTTTCAAAGATTTTGTTCCCCATTTACCCCACTTCAAAGATTAATTCCTCATTTATCCTTGAATACTAACTGAAAATTTAAAATAATAAAATTAAAATTTTGAATACTAAAATTTGAAAATTAAAATATTAAAATAATCAATTTATCATATTAATTTTGATTATTTTACCATTTCATTAAAAATTTCAAAAATAAATATATATTTTATGCTTTTAAATTAAAAACATACTGAACTATTTGAAAGAAAAAATAGTTTTATTTTATCAATGATATTTATTAAAATTATTTTACATTTATTTTTTATATAACCACGAATATAAATTTATAACTTTGAAGGAATAAATTTATTTTAAAATTTTAAAACTATTTTTATTCAAAGCGCTAATGCCACTCTTACGGTAACTCACCAAACTCCAAATTAAATAAAAAAGACACATATTCAAATAAAATATGAAAATGCATTAGCGCTTTGAATAAAAATAGTTTTAAAATTTGAAAATAAATTTATTCCTTCAAAGTTATAAATTTATATTCTTGTTTATATAAAAAATAGGGTTAGGTTCTTGTAAGACAACGATGTTTTGTGAAACCGTAAGACAAGATCTTAACCGTTGATTTTGATAATCTAACGGTTGATATTAAGTTGTTTTTAATTAAACTAGGGGACAAGTTAGCACAAAACACAAGACGGTTGAGAATATTGTCTTCAAATCTCATCCGTTAGATTGAGAAAATGAACGGATGAGATAAAGTCTTATTGTCTCATAATTATTTGAGTGTCTCACCTGAACTTTTTCCATAAAAAATAAATGTAAAATAATTTTAATAAATATCATTGATAAAATAAACAATTTTTCTTTCAAATAGTGTAGTATGTTTTTAATTTAAAAGCATAAAATATATATTTATTTTTGAAATTTTTAATGAAATGGTAAAATAATCAAAATTAATATGATAAATTGATTATTTTAATTTTCAAATTTTAGTAATCAAAATTTTAATTTTATTATTTTCAATTTTCAATTAGTATTCAAGGGTAAATGAGGATTAATCTTTTGAATTGGAGTAAATAAGGAATTAATCTTTGAAGTGGGGCAAATAGGGAACAAAATCTTTGAAAGGGGGCAAATTGGAATCAATTTTCATTTTTTGGTTCAAACATTGAAAGTTCAATGACCTAACAAGCAATCACCAAACGGCCGCAATTACACATGCAACGCCCCACTTATTCCAGCTACGGCATGCACCATGCATCATTGTCTACTCATGTTCGGAGAAAACAAGCATTATCAAAATAGATGGAAAATAAAGAAAATAGTTTCAGTTTTATCTGCACACTCTACCAACGTTACACATAAATAAGCTATACCGCCCGCCGCTGATGAAGCACAGGGCGATCCATGCACAGAAAAAGTACAATCTATAAGCACTAATGTTTTATTTTAAATACTCAGAACGTCAGATGCGGAGAGGGAGCATGAGAGGCTCCATGATCAGGTGTACATTTGCGGATCCATGATGGGTTCCTCTGTCTCCGACTTTTGCATTGTGTCTTTGTTAGCGGTGTCACCAAGTGAAGCGTTTGAAGTTGGAGTTGGATTCTTCTTCAGAGCTTTTCCACATTTCCTGACATCCGATTTCGGTCCTTGCTGGCGGACTTTAACTCCTCTGATCATCTATTGAGAATAGCAATTGTTTAGGGTGAGGACGTGAAAAACAATGAATTACGCAAATTGAACGTACTAGACATTTACTTACATATTTTCCACATTTGATATCAGAGTATATGACAATGAAATCGCCTTCCTGGAGTCCATTTGATTTCACAAAATCACCTGAATGGACGAAACAATAAATGCATGCTCGCAATTAGCTCCTATATCATCGTACTAAAATATAATTTCAATAGACACCAAATCCCAAACCTGTATTTTCCAGCAGATACATTCTACTTTTATTATTCGGCCAAAATCTGAACATGATAATGCAGAAATTAGTTTCGAAAGGATTAATAGTTGCGAGAGATTAAGACTAAAACAGAACGTGCAAAGACCGAAGAGATACCTGTAGCGCATATTCCACACTTGAGAAGTTCCGATATCTTCCATGGCGATGTTAATGCCATCCCTTGCTGTCAATTGTGGCAAATGCGTTTCGGCTTCTTTCTGGTCATCGAAATGGAGTATAATTAATTGACAAGAATGATGCTAGATGTATACTTCCTATTCCTCAAACAGGCATGCTCGTTTGTTTAATTAATGAGATTTCAACCCGTATAAAAATGTGGAACATTTTTGAGAGGATAACGAGATGAAGACATACTTTTGGCAGTACAATCCTCCCAAGGCTCCCCACATCGCTTTGCTTTAGTACCTTCTGAAGTAAAAATCTCAGATTCTTCTCAGGCTTTGAACCCTGCAAATAGAAAAGAAAATTTGTCAAAAACTAAATTGATGGATCGCAAAAGATAATTAAATGGCGCAATACTCCGTGATATGGGCGGGGGGAGTTGAGAAAAAATTCCATTAATCTAAATGATAATGGATAGTTGATACATAAAGCAAATTCCATCTATCTAAAATGATACTAGAAACTTGATACATAAAGCAATAGCTAAATCGGGAAAAACTACCTGACGTCTCTCCGAAGCAATATGCCCATGCTGCAGGGGCATGCGGCCAATATCGTGAGCTTGAATGGACTTCCCAACAGTTGACACGAGAGGGATGGGAAGTGGTGGAGCTGCATTTTGCCAATAATTCCAACTTGGATTTCCAGGGTGTCCCATGTTTACACAATTTTCATCCACATTAAAGCGACCAAGTGAGTTAGTATTACCAAGACCAACATGCATATTGATCTGATTCGAGTGACCATTATTGTTATGATGATGACCATTACTGCTGCTGTTATGGTGCTGGTGTCTATGGTGCGGCAAAAACCTCCTTTGTCTCATCATTCGCTTCTTCCTTGCTTCTTTAGTAGCCAATGAACCAGTCCTCACCAATCCATCCTCATTCACATTTCCATTCATCAAGTTATTATTCCCGTTTCCAACAGCTGGGTAATAGTGATAAGGGTATTGGTTAAAAGTTGTCCCAAACGGATACGGCTGCTGTGTTAAGTTTTGGGCAGCGCTAGGATTGTTACTATAATTCATACAAAAAGGCGGTGCACCAGGCCACGCTGCAGCTGGCTGATCAACCATGTTAGAATACTGATGACACCCGTTGTTATTATTCCCAAAAGGATCACCTGCCCCAGCAGCTGGGACACCAACAGCCATCATGGGACCAAATCCAGCTCCACTGCCAGATCCCATGTTCATGTTCCAATGTGTCTGATTCGCAGAACCGGCGAACTGCGCCTGGTCAGGCTGCACACTCAAGTTAGTGTCATTGTTTTGAAAGGGTTGATTCGGATACTGCACAGGAAACATCTGCGTCTGAAACTGGGCGGTCTGCCCCACAGCTGCTGCAGCAGCTTCTGCCTCTTCTCTACTACGTTTCCTCTGAAGCTGATGATGTTGCACCCACTCAAGAATCAACTGCAACAGCCTCTTCATTCCCTCTTTACCATTACCCAACCTTCTAGCTGCGCTCTCGATAGTGGACTTCCTAAGCTTTATACTCCTCAAATCCTCTGCCGAAATAGACTCCTTGTTTGATTTGAGCCATTCGAAAAACACCATAGCCAAATCCTCGGACTTATCTAGTCCATCCAAGTTGCTGTCACCTTTTTCATTATTCACATGCAAATCGTTAATAAACTCATTACTCTCAGTAGAATAGAAATTATCAGTTTGTTGATTATATTGAAAGCAGCAGTCTTGTTGTTCCTGGTGATCTTGTGTGCTTTCCTTGTTTTGTTGAAAAACAAAGGAATCCCAAACAGCAGGGGCATTTTCGTCAAGTAAATCCATGTAACCTAAAGTCTCCATCGCATCCATGCAACCACTGTCATCATCAAAACTCTGCTGCATAGGATCTGTAGATGACAGAGCAGCTGTGTTCTGCAAACAGGCACGTTGATGATCTCCACCGTCAGAGGATGAAACAGAGGAAGATGCCGTTGACCGATAAGCAGAAACAGGTTTGACCGCAGCAGATGAGGATGATGAAGAAGATGACATAGACATGCAATGGAAATCAGGTAAAGGAGGGATCAAGTCATCACAGAAGATTGCTGCAGCGCTGTCCATCAGATCTTGATGGTCCGCTTCTTCCATCGCAGCGTTGTAACCTCCGCCGAAGCAACTCAAGTCTACCATCACGTCACCATCTTCATCATCTTGAGGCGGTGCATGCAGTTGATTCACATCCATATCTTTTGTCTAATGAAACAGATCTGTGACACAGTACTAACTGAACAGATAGAGAGCAAGTTGAATGAAAGTGTTTAAGAAAACAGCAACATAAAACATCTGAGAAAATCACCCACTTGACAGAAAGATTGAATTTGTAGAAGAAAAACTAGCAGTAAATTATCGATGAACTAAAACCCATTTCAATCGGGGGAGGAAGGAGGTTGTGGTTGCTTTAATGGTTTGGAGGAGATAAGTTCAATCGGTTGAGTTTTTGCTCATGTAAGAAAGAGAGTTTATTTAAACGAAACCAACAAAAAAAACAAGTCTCCCTCGCTCTTCTTGTTTCATTAGTTTATTTATTACTATTTTTTTATTATATAAAATTAGTTTATGGATGAGGGTATTATATATTAATGTTGTTTTGTGTGTGTGTGATGGTTCGTACGTTGTTGTCGGTGAGTGGCCGATTGAAGCGGTGCAATCAGCCACTTAGCTACCTCATTTCTTCATTTTTGAGGGGGGATCCAACTTTGGCTTCACGACAATCGACTTGATGATATTGTTTAGCTTCGGCTGCATTTATCCGTATGTGAATATTTCGGAGGATAATTAATTAAAAAATTTAAAGATGGTAGAATATGATTTTAATCTTTGAATTTTAATCAATCAGTAAAAACTTTCTTAATCCAATCAGTGTTGTTCGTAAATTCTACAGTCAACTTTAATAAAAACTAACTTTAATCTCTATCGTTACATTAATTAAATTAACAATTCAAATTTTGACTATGTTTTACAAAAAATAATATCATGATTCTAACCTAGACACTCATAATTTTTATTTTCAAAAAATAATTTGATTGGGCGGAGAACTGATATTTGTAAAGACGCAGTACATTTCTGGCATTAAGTTTGTACGTACTAGCTAGCAAGAAGCAACAAGTCAAAATGCATGCCATTTTCACAAGTAATAAATTCAACAAAAATGGTGGGGCCCACTGAGAAACCGTGCATTCGGATTCGCTCAGGAAAACGGCTGCTGCTTTACCACACACCTCATTACGTGTCATCTTCTCATGCCTCCTCTTCTGTTACCAGTTTCCACCTCCTACTTAGTTTTCATTTTTATTAATTATTTAAATATTAATATATTAAATTTAGGGCAATTTACCAAAAACCACCCATAAATTTGGGTTTTTTTCGGAAACCACCCTTATCTTTGAAAATTATAAAGTCACACCCTTAAGTTTATTAAATTTTACAGAAACCACCCATATGTTTAAATTTAATCAAAATATTAATAAAAATGATAAAAAAACTTATAAAAATACGAAAAAATACATAATTAGTTACAAAAATCATAAAAACATTTAAAAAATCAGGATATTAAATAAAAATAAAATATAATTAAAAAATTGAAATTTATTCATATGATATGTATACAAATGTGAAAACTAAATTTATAAAAAAATATGGCGTCTTGAAAATTACAAAAAATTACCGGCAATCATCATTGCTCCATTAAATTTATAAAATAATCATAATATCTTAAAATGAGTGTTTAAACTTTATTATATATGCAATAAAATTTGTGTTTGAATGCTTTATATGTAAAAATGTAACAAAATTTAAAGTTATAACACACTATTATAAATTGTAAGACACCATATTTTTGTATAGATTTAGTTTTCATATTTAATACATACCATATGAATAAAAAGTATAGTACTTCATTTCAAATTTATTTTTATTTTATATTATTATTAACATCCTTATTTTTAAATTTTTTTTATGATTTTTGTAATTATATGTCCCTTTTAGCATTTTTAAAAGTTTTTTTATGATTTTTGTTAATATTTCGATTAATTTTAAACATATGGATAGATTTTTTTTCATATTTAATATATACCATATGGATAATTTCAAATTTATATTTATATTTTATATTTATTTAATATCCTGATTTTTTAAATGTTTTTATGCTTTTTTTAATTAATTATTTATTTTATTTGTATTTTAATAAGTTTTTTTATCATTTTTATTAATATTTTGATTAAATTTAAACATATGGGTGGTTTCTGAAAAATTTAATAAACTTAAAGGTGTGACTTTATAATTTTCAAAGATACGGGTGGTTTCCGGAAAAAACCCAAATTTATGGGTGGTTTTTGGTAAATTGCCCTTAAATTAAAGTAGCTTCTTCCATTCAATTCAACCTCCTCCTCCTCTCACGATAAACCATCCTATAATGTTCTGACACGTCATCTTATTCACATGCCAGTGTTTTGTAGTAATTCGCACGTTTTAGTTCGCTCAAACTAACTGATGCTTCTTATCAAAAAAAACTAACCGATGCTGGCAGATTAGGGTTCGGATCTCATACAAATGTGAAGCCAATAGACCGAATTAAAATTACGTAGTTTTAATTTGTTATGAGTAAAACTACGTAGTTTTACCTAAATTTATAATTAACTTATTATTAGTAATTCAACGTAGTTTTAATTGAAAACAATTCAAAACGACATAATTTTACTAAAACTCAAATTTAAAATTTATAAATCCTTTATAAAACAATATAATTTTATATTTTGGTTGGAAGAAGCTGTACGCTGTACGGGCTCACTAATCATCGTAATGCATGGGCTGATCCCATTTTAACCGGCCCGTTATCGGCCAAATTGATATCCCTTCCATCCCGAATGTTGGTGCTCTTCGGTAAATGATTTACATAACGAGAAAATATTTTAAAAAAGAATTTATCCACCCTATTTTATAGTTCAATTAGTGAGGATCATACCAGAACTGTTATATAATTATAAAGATAAAGTTATGTCAATTGTACAGCAAGATCAAATCAATGGATAAAATGCATGGATCTACTTGTAATTAAATAAAAAAATTGTTATATGTTTATGTTTTAATTCGAAAACAATTAAGAGGGTAAAATTGATAAAAAAAGAATATTAAATCATAAGAAAAAATGTTTAAGGAGATGGAGAACAAATATAGTTATGTGAGACGAAAGGACATCATCTCTATCGTTGATTTCTATCAGTGCAATTGTTAATATTGATAATCGTCACCCTCCAACCACCTCGTGATTTTTGCTGATTCATTTTTCAATAATTTAATATCATCAATCACTACATTAATTTAATCTAACGGTTGAAATTAAGTCCCTCCATCTTACCAATATTATTTATTTCTGCAGTAAACCACCATTATAATATGGTGTTTTGCAGTAAACCACCATTATAATTTTTTTTCTGAAACGAGTATATTATAACATCGCCGTTAACTGAAAACCACCAATTTAACTGTTCCCTTAAAACTTCTGTTAAGTGCGTGTACATGTGGCAATAAAATATTATTTTATATTAAAATTAATTACCGAAAACCACTATTATAATCTCAGTTTTACGAAAAACCACCATTTTAATAACTTATTATCAGAATACTACCACCTGCACTGTTCATGCTAGATCAGAGGCTCATATGATAATTTTAATCGTTGATAAGTATCTACTAGCTAAATAGTGCTTCAATTTAATCTCGATGGAAGTCAATGAAGAAAATAATGTAAGAAATACAAAAAGAAACTATTGTTTGAGAGTTTATTATCAATATTTAATGATTATCGACTGCATGGTTCAATTTTTTTAAACTCGATGGAAGTTAAATATAAATAACTTTCTCATTTTATCTTACGAAATATGATTTATTATATCACTACTTTTAAACTCTAATTGTTTTTCTATATTGATCTTAAAGATCGACTCTGAGCTAAAATATAACAGCTTCTCACCACATCCGCAACTGCAAATATGCTTCCATTAGGTTTCGTGTCTAGTATGGATTATAAATTAATAAACGTGTACTGCTTTACTAATCAAAGATAGCCACAATCATAGCCACAATCATTTGTGATTATTTGTTAGAATGGTGGTTTTTTTGCAAATCAAGACATTATAATGGTGGTTTTCTGCAAAACAAGACATTATAATGGTGGTTTTTTGAAACTGTCTGAATTAAAGTTATATACCCACGCGTTGTATGGTGCGTGTTTTACAAATTCTAACGGAACAGTTAAATTGGTGGTTTTCTGTTAACGGCGATGTTATAATATACTCATTTCAATTTTTTTATAATGGTGGTTTACTGTAAAACACCATATTATATTGGTGGTTTACTGCAATTAACTCTTATTTCTATTGAACTTTACTCTCAAATCATACTGCATATGGTTTTATCTCTGAATTTCAGCATATAATTAAAATTAAAATATTAGCGTACTATATAATGGGGATTTGAGGTTTTCAAATGTTTGGTTAGGAGTGTGCAAACATAATTGGACAGGTGGCAGCCGGCAAAAAGTAATTTTTTTTATGGATTAAATTTGACTTTATGGATTTTTTTGGAAGATGAAAATTAGACCTGTTCAAATTCGGGTTACTCCGTCCGCCGTCCGACCCGCCCGGTAAAATAAGCGGGTTTGGACACAAAATTATACCCGATGGGCTAGCCCGGTCCGAACCGTTTTATTAATAGGGCCGGGTATGGACACCAATTTAAGCCCGAACCGGGCTAAAAAGTCCGCCCGTTACCCGATATATATAATCATAAAATAAATTTTAATAATTATAATATTCATTATTTACTTACATATCAATGTATGTATTATATTTATATGAAATAATTAACAATACGAAAAAATTTATTTTTGTAAATGTAGTTGTGTAGGTTTCATTCACATGATTTTCAAAATATATTAGTGTACTATTCTAAAAATATGTATATTATTTTGTATCAATAAAAATATAGTATTAAATACGATTTATAATACATTTTTATTTTTATTCTTATTTGATTTAATTCGAATAATAAAAGTTTGGTATGTGCAATTAGGGTTTTTTGGCCCGGCAGATAACCCGGTCCAATACCGGGTCGGGTATAGACACAATTTTTGGCCCGAAAATAACGGGCGGGTTTAGCCCGGCCCGAATATATGAGTTAAATTTTTAAAATTATCCGGTCCGAACCCGGCCCGAGCCCGGATTTGAACAGGTCTAATGAAAATGAACATGTTTTGTTCTATTCATTAAATTTATACATTGTCCTCATATTTTAGATTGTTTTATTCTATGTTTATGATTTTTTACATAATGTCGCTTGTTAGCTAAAAGAGTGAGAAATACCCGCTTTTTCATGTCGCTATCAAGGTTTGTAGAAATGCTAACCGTTTCAAGGTCTCTATTCCTTCAGGCATTGTCACTGATGAGAGGGGAGAGATTGGTTGTATGACAGTAGAGTATTTTCAGGATATGTTAGGTGCTGGAATAATTACGAAAAATTACCCTTATAATAGGAGATTTTTCACGGAACCACTCTTATAATGTGATATTACAGTAAACCACCTCTTTTTATCATTACATTATCATTTAACCACCTCTTTTTATCATTCCGTTATCATTTAACCACCTCGACACTATTTCGTCAAATATTCCGTTAAATATTTTAAAATTTGAATATAATAGTATTATTTTTAGGGGTAATTGCAGTAAACCACCATTATAATATGGTGTTTTGCAGTAAACCACCATTATAATATGGTGTTTTGCAGTAAACCACCATTATAATATGGTGTTTTGTAGTAAACCACCATTATAAAAACTTTTTTCGAAACGAGTATATCATAACATCGCCGTTAACAGAATACCACCAATTTAACTGTTCCGTTAGAAATTGTAAAACACGCGCCATACGACGCGTGGGTATATAATTTTAATTCAAACAATTTCAAAAAACCACCATTATAATGTCTTGTTTTGCAGAAAACCACCATTATAATGTCTTGTTTTGCAAAAAACCACCATTTTAACAAATAATCACAAATGACTGTGGCTATGATTGTGGCTATCTTTGATTAGTAAAGCAGTACACGTTTATTAATTTATAATCCATACTAGACACGAAACCTAATGGAAGCATATTTGCAGTTGCGGATGTGGTGAGAAGCTGTTATATTTTAGCTCAGAGTCGATCTTTTAAGATCAATATAGAAAAACAATTAGAGTTTAAAAGTAGTAATATAATAAATCATATTTCGTAAGATACAATGAGAAAGTTATTTATATTCAACTTCCATCGAGTTTGAAAGAATTGAACCGTGCAGTCGATAATCATTAAACATTGATAATAAACTCTCAAACAAGAGTTTTTTTTGTATTTCTTACATTATTTTCTTCATTGACTTCCATCGAGATTAAATTGAAGCACTATGTAGCTAGTAAATACTTATCAATGAGTAAAATTATCATATGAGCCTCTGATCTAGCATGAACAGTGCAGGTGGTAGTATTCTGATAATAAGTTAACAAAATGGTGGTTTTTCGTAAAACTGAGATTATAATAGTGGTTTTCGGTAATTAATTTCAATATAAAATAATATTTTATTGCCATATGTACACGCACTTAACGGAAGTTTTAACAGAACAGTTAAATTGGTGGTTTTCTGTTAACGGCGATGTTATAATATACTCGTTTCGAAAAAAGTTTGTATAATGGTGGTTTACTGCAAAACATCATATTATAATGGTGGTTTATTGCAATTACCCCTTATTTTTATTATAATACACCGCCCGTATAATATATAAATTTTCACTTCACCACCTCTATAATCATTTCCGTTATCACTTCACCACCTTTGTTAACAGAGAGGTGGTTAAATGATAACAGAGTACAGAAAGAGGTGGTTTACTGTAATATCACATTATAAGGGTGGTGCCGTGAAAAACCCCCTATTATGAGGGTGGTTTTTTGTAATTAACCCTTAGGTGCTTTTCTTCAGTTCCTGACTCAGATTTCTTCAATGATATCCACTCTCACTTAACTGGAGAGGATAACATTAATCTCAGTTGCCTCTGGAATGCAGAGGAAATCTGAATGGCAGTAGCTAGCATGACCAGGAACAGTGCAGCAGCGCCAGATGGGTTCGCAGGTTCATTCTTTACGTCATGTTGGAGTATTAATGGAGAAGATATTATTGAAGGTATTCAAGGATTCTTTAAAGGTCTTAGTATGCCGAAAGCATTGTTTTTTATTGTGCTGATCCTTATTCCTACGGCAAGACGCTTCCATTTCAATGGGGAATCAATATAAGTCTTCTTTACTTTTGTTTCATTACAATTTCCAATATGATGTCTTTGCCTTTGTCTTTACTTAGCGAATGAACTTTTAACGAAATATTTTGAGATCTGAATTTAATGTCAATTCATGTTCTTCCATTAATATATTTTTTTGATTCTATGATTTTAATTAACAAAGTTAAAGGGCTCTTAGAGCACGACTTTAACTTATGTGATTAATTTTTATAGGTAGCATGTTTGATACATTGCGTTAATTTCGTGTAAGAACGCCAAAAATTTAGTATTAGTATTCGACTACTAGTCTAGGTTGCTTGATACTTAATATTGTCTGACAAACAAATGTCTTATTCACGCTGAGCGGTTTATGGATTATATTAGAAGCACTATTATTGATGAGCTAGGAGAATATACAAAACTTGAATTTTAGTGGTCTATGATAAATATAAGTTACAATTCACACTGGTATAATACCTTTAAAGGATTATTGATGAGCTAAGAGAATATACAATTTGAATTTTAGCGGTCTATGATAAATATAAGTTACAAGTGATTGTGTTAAATCGTGCTAGCATATACAACAGAGAATCCTCACTCATTTTACCGTAGCATAGCTGCAAGCTTTTCTAATAGGGTTAATTACAGATGACCACCTGCATAATAGGTCATATTCCACGCCACCACCTTTATATTGTAATATTACATTTGACCACCTTTATAATTACTAACGTTTCCAAAGAACCACCTCAGTTAACGACAGTTAACGGAGAGGTGGTTAAATGGAAACCAAATTGATTATAAAGGTGATGAAGCGGACACTTATTTATTATAGAGGTAGTGTATTATAATAAAAATGTTATTATTATATTAAAAATTTAATATATTTAAGGGTTTTTATCCAAAAACACCCTTATAATAGAGCGTTTTTCCAGCAACCACCCTTATAATGCCTATTTACCAAAACACACCCTTATAAATTTTTCCGTTAGGGTTTAACCACCCAACATCAGTTCCGATAATTATTCCGTTAGATTTTTTATTTTTATTTTTATTTTCATTTTTTATTAAAAAATTAAAAAATTAAAAAATTAAAAAATTAAAAAATTAAAAAATTAAAAAATTAAAAAATTAAAAAATTAAAAAATTAAAAAATTAAAAAATTAAAAAATTAAAAAATTAAAAAATTAAAAAATTAAAAATTAAAAATTAAAAAATTAAAAAATTAAAAAATTAAAAAATTAAAAAATTAAAAAATTAAAAAATTAAAAAATTAAAAAATTTAAAAATTTAAAAATTAAAAAATTAAAAAATTAAAAATTAAAAATTAAAAAATTAAAAAATTAAAAAATTAAAAAATTAAAAAATTAAAAAATTAAAAAATTAAAAAATTAAAAAACTAAAAAATTAAAAAATTAAAAATTAATTTTAAAAAAGGAATTTTAAAAAAAATCAAGAAAATTAAAGAATTTTTTTTTGATTTTTTAAAGGGTGAGTTAAATGTATTTTTGATTAGGAAATTGCTTAAAATCATTAGAAATTAGTTGAAATTACAAATTAATCTTAGTTTGAATTTTCTGTCTCAACCATTCGATTTTTATAAGAAATATTTTATTTATAGTTTCAAATTTAGATGTATTGACATCTTAGGAAATTTTATGTAAGATTACCGCAATTTTTGATTTATAATTCTTTTCCAAAGTAATTTCTTGTTTCAGTTCCCTGTGGACAACCCCTACTTGCCACCCATTGTGTAACAAGAGGGTTATTAAATTCGACACGTACAATGACGCACGTTCTAATTTTGGCGCTGTTGTCGGAGAATTTGTGGAGGTTGACACTTCCCAGGTCTGGGAAATAAGGAGTAGCTCCTCCATAGAAATGTCAAAGACACAACACCCAAATGTGGAGAGATAGGAGAACTGACTGTCTATATATAGTTCAGAGTAACCCAGAAAAAGAAGTGATGACCCTCATCTTAACTTGTGCAAAAAGGAGAAATGATGAGAAAGAACAGGACGCGTTCCACATCTGTTATCTGAAGGCTTTGACTGGAAAGATTGAAGGAAACGAAAGAAGTTGACAAGTTCAACAGAGTTTTAAGTCATCCATCAAGTTAACACAAAATCTTAAAGGATGATGCCGAGATAAGATGTGATGTAAGTTTAAAAGAAACGAGATGTCCACGCGTTTCATTCAAAATGAACAAAGACTCTATATATCCCGAACTGCGAACTAATTGCGCGTTAGAGGGAGCAACTTTACTTAAGCATAAGATCAAAAAGTCAAAGTGGATCGGCCATAAGCCTATTAAGAGCTATCTCTCAACCGAACTATCCATTCATAATCAAGAGGTAATACGTATTTGTTTAAGGGATTATTGCCGAAAACCACCTCTTATAGGGCGTAATTGCCGAAAACCACCCCTTATACATTTTATTGCCGAAAACCACCCTTTGTTCGTCTGACTTTTGTTGACCGACACATTTTAACGGAAAACGTTCAATTAGTGTTAAATCTCCGTTAGATGGATTAATTAGGCATTAATTATGTTAATTAATTAGGTTAATTCAATTAATTCAACCCCAAATCTCAACAGGGATAATTGCCGAAAACCACCTCTTATAGGCCGTAATTGCCGAAAGCCACCTGTATCTCTAAATTCTCTGACCCTTTTTTATTTTATTCAATATTTCACACTTTTGTATTACTCCGTCTGTCTATCTAATCGACCAATTCAATGAGACTCTTTGTGCTTTATATATACGATAGATGGATATATATATATATATATAGAGAGAGAGAGAGAGGGGTTGTATCATGTGGATCCTCTCAATTTGGTGGACTCGTGGATCCCATCTTGCACCCATTGATTGCATTTTTTGGACGCACCAGATTGTGGCAACGCATTAATGAAGCATGTGACTTGCACGTGTACATTTGTCATGTGCACACGTGATGTGCACATGATAAATGCATATACGTGGCGCAATCTGATGCATCCAAAAAATGCAATCAACGGATGCAAGAGGGGATCCACGAGTCCACCAAATTGAGAGGATCCACATGATATAGCCTCTATATATATATATATATCCATCTATCGTATATATAAAGCACAAAGAGTCTCATTTTACCCCTAACTTCTTTCCTATTTACTTTATTTCCATCGAATATAGTAATTGTTGCACAAAGAGTCTAATATAGAATATAGTAATATATTTCAATCGATATGCAAATAATTGTGCATCAAACAACTAGGTTATACCACCCGTCGGAAATTGCCGAAAACCACCTCTTATAGGCCGTAATTGCCGAAAACCACCCCTTATAGGCCGTAACCTAATTAATTAACCTAATTAATGCTTAATTAATCCATCTAACGGAGATTTAACACTAATTGAACGTTTTCCGTTAAAATGTGTCGGTCAACAAAAGTCAGACGAACAAAGGGTGGTTTTCGGTAATAAAATGTATAAGGGGTGGTTTTCGGCAATTACGCCCTATAAGAGGTGGTTTTCGGCAATAATCCCTTTGTTTAATTCATGTGTTCAACCTTTTTAGTTACTTGAGCATATTAAGACAAGATAATAAAAATGAAATAAGGGTATGATTTGCAATATTAGATTTTTGAGCTATTGAGTTTCATTGAATCCTTCTTCTTGCTCGAGACGAACAAGTTAAAATGTGAGATGTTTTTAAAGAATATTTATACGTATATTTATTGTACTAAACTCGCACCTTTTAAATGATGGTTTCTCACTACTACAGATCATATTTATAACAGCGCTTGTTTTTGCTTTTTAACAGCGCTTCTCGAAGCGCTGTTATTTATTTTGTTTTTTACAGCGTTTATACTTACAGCGCTGTAAAAAATAATCACTCACAACCAAGCGTAAAACCAAAAACGAGGTCGTTTAATTAATTTATTACACAGCGTTTTTTTTAAGCGCTGTAAAATAGTTCTTAGTTTTTTAATTTGAAAATTTAATAATTCGAATATAAAATATTACAGCGTTTTATAATAGAGCGCTGTAAAAAATATAAACATTTTACAGTGCTCTAAATATAAGAGCGCTGTTAAATGTTTAAATTTTACAGCGTTTTTATTAATTAAGCGCTGTTAAATATAAGATTAATTATAAAAAAAAATATAATTAAGCGCATTAAGATTTATTATAGTTACGGAGATTTTAGAAGACAGTTTTGGAAAGTTAATAATATTAATAACCGCTTTAAAGGGAATCAGTTTTGATTATAATTTTCTTTATTTTTATTTAAATCGTACTTTTACAATGAAATGGAAACAATTTAACATTCTTTTTTACAAGCATTAGCAAATAAATATTATGGACAAAACTACTGAATTTGTCTCATTGCTCGTCTTGAATTAACCTCATTGCTCGTCTTGAATTGGCTCATCGTCCTCGACATATATCATACAACAAATCTACAAAAAATATATTGAAGAATAGAATAGAGTTAATATCAAACAAAGAACAAAAAGTTTAACGAAAAATATAAAACACAAAAGTGTAAGAAATAAGAGTGGATTCCTTACTTGAAACGGGAAGTTTATGCGAACAAAGCATCCGACAAGAACAATAGGTTTGAAAGAAAATTTCAATGTAAATTTTGTTGCATTTGGATATATATAGAAAGACTATAGCGGGAAATTTGTGCGGGTGACTTAAAATTCTGAATTTTTAATATTGAATATGGACCGTTAGATTATTAAACAACGATTGGGATTACAATCTGCGCGAAACTGTTTCGACCAATCAGGTAATTTAACATATTCAACAGCGCTTAAAATATAAAAGCGCTGTCAAATATAAATAAATATTTTTTAATTAAGGAAATCGAATTACTGATACATTTATTACAGCGCTTATGAATAAGCGCTGCGGTATTTCATTTACAACAGCGCTTTTTTATAGCGCTGTTAAAAAGTTTTATTTGTTTTGTTTTTTTTCAGAATTCATTGATTATTATGAAACAAATTTAGTTGGAAGTTTGATAAATGAAGCTTATAACTCATTTACTTAAAAAAAATCATTTGCATTTCTGTTTTGTTTTTATTAGTGAAAAGTTTAGTTGATCAAAATGTACAATGTTCAACTTAGTGCATAGTAAAAGACACAGTACAAATATTCAAATACCAATGATTTCAAATGCTTATTAATGTTCTCATGATATTTTAATTAGAATGTTACTAATTGAGTTTTTAATTCTTAAATAACAAAAACCTAAAAAATATATTACCTGATTTTTAAAACTTGAAAAACTGAAAATATATATTTTACAGCGCTTTTATGAAATAAGCGCTGTAATTATAATTTACAGCGTTTATTTTATTTTAAACGCTGTAAAAACAATTATTTTATTATTATTTTAAATATTATTACAGCGCTTATATTTTAAACGCTGTTATAATTAGGGTTTGGATTGAGGGTTAGGGTTCGGGGTTCAGGGTTTAGAACCCTAATTACAACAGCGCTTTATACGTAAGGCGCTGTGGTAAATACATTTTTAACAGCCCTGTTTATAATAAGCGCTGTTAAATGTTTAAATCGCTAATTATATTTATTAGACTTGATATATACGAAAGCGTTTCTTTATTAAAGCGCTGTAATATGTAAAACAGAGCAGTATTTTTATTATATATATTTACAAATTACAATAAACACACTTTCATCATTGATAATTACTTAAATTACAATAAACACAAGCTCTATTAAAACATCATCTAATAATTTTGAATCTTCACCAATCCATATTATCTCGCGAATACCAGCTGCATGAAAAAATTAAACATAAGCACAATTTACACGATAAAACAAATAAAATAATTTAAAATTTAAAAAGTAAGAATTTTCAACACATTAATTACCTGCTTAATTCCAAATCATAAAAAATGTTTGATTACATCATCCCTTTATATAGCGTGCTCATCACTAAAATCCTGTATAAAAACACCAAGCAAAATAAGTAAATGATGTATAAATCTAAACACAACTTCACAAATATATTAATGTTTTGAAAAATATTCGGAATTCTTACATTGTTTTTCAATCCATATGCCTTCATTGTGATCATCCCTTCTCTGTTGAAATTCACCAACGTCTTCGAAATTGTTTGGAATGGTGCTACAAACCGCTGCACTATCTTCAGAGTAATCATTTGTATCCATACCATCTTCGAAGAAAATATGTTGTTTTCCATGAACGACAATATATTTATGCTCATTTGTGGGATCCTTGACGTAAAATACTTGTTTAGCTTGCTCAGCCATGATGAAAGGCTCGTCTTTGTATCCTTCTCTACGAAAGTCAACAAATGTCATGCCAATTCATCAATACGAACATTCGAACTATGCACCCATTTGCACTTGAAAACAGGTATCCGAACTTCTACGTAGTCTATTTCCCATATGTCTTCAATAACACCATAATAATTCACACCGGTATTTACAGGGTTCTTATCTTTGGCACTAGACACATGAATTGTATCGGCAACAATTGTCACGCCACTATTCTGAACTGAACTTCTTTCATCCTGATCTTTTGTGTAAAAAGAATAACCATTTAAATCATACCCTCTATAGAATGAACGGCGCAACTAGGCCCAACACCAAGAGACTTCACAAAATCAGGCACATTTGAACTTAAAACGTCGTCTTTCAACCAAGAAGCAAACTCTTCTGAATGCTTTTTTTGGATCAACTTTTCAGATTTTCCCTGATTAGATGACCTTATCAATTGCAAATGACGTTCTACAAAGGGCTCGATCTCATCAACCTGCCGCAACACGTAGAAATGGGCGTCATGCAACTCTGATCGAGGAACAACTTTAACTTGAAATCCAATTGTTCCTTTCCCCTGAAGACGATCAAAGTGTCGCGGCTTTGGAATCCCAATAGACTCAATATTGCCCAAATAATGTGAGCAAAACTCAATTGCTTCCTCGGCAATGTATCCTTCAACCATAGAACCTTCAGGTCGATGTCTATTTCTCACATAACCTTTTAAGGTCTTCATGTACCTTTCGAAAGGATACATCCATCTCATATGGACCGGTCCAAGAAATTTTATCTCCCGTACTAAATGAATAGTCAAATGAACCATAATGTCAAAAAATGAGGGAGGAAAATACATCTCAAGCTGACAGATAGTAACAACAATTTGATTTTGGAGTTCGTCTAAGTCAAGCGGGTCAACTGTCTTAGAACACAAAGAGCTGAAAACAACACACAATCTTGTAATAGCAGATCTCACGTTCTCAGGCAATATCCCACGAATTGCGATAGGCAATAGCTGTTGCATCAATGTATGACAATCATGAGATTTTAAACCAACAAGACGCATGTCTTTCATGGAAACCAGACTTGAAATATTTGACGAGAAACCCGAAGGAACTTTAACACCCTTCAAACTGGAACAAAAACTAATTTTTCAGTTTTAGATAAAGTCGTACACGCAGGTGGTAGATAGGTTCTTTGTCCTCTTTGTTCGGGAGCTAACTCCTTACGAATGTTCATTTCAAGCATGTCCAATCTAGCCTTCACACCATCCTTTGACTTTCCAGGAATGTTAAGAATGGTACCGATAAGACTATCACAAATATTTTTCTCCACATGCATAACGTCAATACAATGTCTAACAGTAAGGGTATACCAGTATGGGAGATCAAAAAATATAGATCGCTTTTTCCACAAACCATCAACAGTATTACGTTCTCGTTTTCCCAAAACATTAGGAACTTCCCAAATAGTATCAAGTATTTCCTTGCCAGAAGCTGATTTCGGTTCATTTTCAAACTCAACTTTCCCATTAAATGAAGCTTTCTTTCGACGGTAGGAATGATTGGTCGGAAGGAAACGTCTATGTCCCATGCCTCCAATTTTGATATGTAATTGGAACACGTGTTCTAGCCGCCAAACAAAGTGCACTTCTTCAAATAGATTTATTAGGACCCGTTGGAATTCCTTTATCGGTAAACTCGATAGTGGATAAAGTATTTGATGTACTTCTCTCCTTACAAAATTTGGTCAAATATGTAGGCCCCCTCTTGCCTCTCTTAGATGGCGCGGAACACTCTCCCGCGTTATTACTGTTATCATTTGTGATATGCAAATTCTCCATTTCTACATATTAAACAAAATTATACATGATCAAACACAAAACAACAGTATACAAGTAGATTAATACAACAGAAAACAAATTACACAACATTAAAACGTAGCTAAGATGGAATTTTGAAACAGAGATGAGAAGAGGATTACCGTTCGTTTAGGGTACGGAGCAAGTTTGGACGACAGCCTTGAAGTGAACGGAGCTAAAATGGAAAAGCTGAGTCGGAGCAGAAGTGAGTTTAGGGTTTGCAAGCGTAGCTAAGTCGGAAATTCGGAGCTAGAACGGAGAGATTTGACGACGGCAGTAAAGCGGGATCTGAGTGTAAGTAAAACTTCGAAGTCGTAAAATTACTAGGGTTAAAATAATATATAACAGCGCTTTTTAATAAGAGCGTTGTAGTAAACATATTTAAGACAGCGCTTTTTAGGAAAAACGCTGTAATAAATATATTTACAACAGCGCTTAAAGGATAAGTGCTGTTGTAAATAACACACATCGCTTCTAGTTAAACGCCCCGTTTTAATTTGTATTATTAACAGCGCTTTTCCAAATAAGCGCTGTTGTAAATTGTATTTAGCACAGCGCTTAATTATAAAAGCGCTGTTGTATAATTTATACAGCGTTTTCTTTATAAGCGCTGTGTTAAATGTATTTATTACAGCGCTTTCAGTTTAAAGCGCTGTTAATAATTTAATTTTTTTACAGCGCTTAATAACAAGCGCTGTAGAAAACATAATCTGTACTAGTTTCTACTTTCACCTTTAAAATGAGCTCAATTGAACCAGGATATTAAATCAAAACGAACAAAAATATTAGACCACATACTGCCCACGCAGTACTACGCATCACGTTGTCAACCAGGGACGATTGTGTGGCGGGTACCTAATGACGTCACCACGGACCATATCTGTTTTTTATAGATTTTACTGGTCCAATGAGTAGAAAAAGACCGGGAAGCATAGCCGCCCAAAATGCTTGGGGTTTCCTGACATTGCGTATTTTTGTACCACAAAGTCAGTGACTGAGAGATTCCAAATGCAATTCAAAAACAATTTATAAACCGAAGTATTCGGGTTGTCCAATGAGCAAACTTAAACTTGTGCATTATATAAGGTTTAACTTTGGTCTAGCTAACTCGATTAATTATATTTGATTTTTATATGGAGGATAAATAATACAAGAAATCAAGGTAGACACGATCCAATGGAGAAGATTTCAAAGTATGCATTGAAACAATGATCACAAGAAACATGAAATGAATGCCTAATGTTTTGAAGTTGACTATTAATCGTAACTCAAACAAAATTTTGCCAAGTCTGAGTATTGATTTCAATGACTCAAGTCTCACTCTTCCGATTTGTTGACTTGCTCGATACAATGACATTAATCACGAACTTCCGTTATCGTGATCTATGTGAAAGCTCGGATAAAGTAAAAGTCTACTCTTGTAATCTCTAATGCTACTTCCGTAGTCATTAAATAATTAGATAGTCTTACTCAACGATTACTCCAAATTCCTACATCCTATATGAAACTTAGAGCATCTTATATTCATACAAGCATTTTGTCAAACACTTAGCATGCATTGTTATCAAAGTATGAGTAAGAACACAAATCATCTAACAATTCATTCATCTCTCATCTAAAGTGACATCATTAGTTTCGAATACATCAAACAAGATTCATTGGACCTTGAAACAAGGTACTACTCATAATACATCGTAAAGAAATCCATATACACCTTTGGATCTTTTACATGCGTGGAGAATGTCTCTTTCTTTTCGGTTTTGTCTCCTCTTTCGTCGTACAGTCCGCCTCTTCTTCTAAAATCGCGTAAAATGTGTTTTTATGTGTAGGTTAAAAAGGAGTCAGTACCCTCGGTACCATACCTAGCATTTTTTGGTCAGTAGCTTCGGAATAAATTGGATTGCTCGGTACCCTCGGTTTCCCTCGGTACCGTACCGACTACCGAGGAGACTTCTATTTTTTTGAACGCACTTTTGACTCTCTAAACCTGTGAATTTGACTTTGATGTAAACTAGAGAGTTGTAGATTATTGAATCAGATTTCTAATGGTATATATCTTGTCTCATTTGGACTTCATATGAGTTCTGTAGAAGGCACGAAAGTCGAGCTGTCCAAATTGCTCTTTTGTTGAATTCTTCACTTATTTGAACCATTTTCCTCCATAATGTCTCAAATCATATATCTTGACTCTTCATCACAAATAAATGGATCAAATAACAATTATAATTCGAGCAACGATACAAAATTCATAAGATATAAAGTTAATAATTGATCGAATTATCAACCGATCATTTCCTTATAGATATCAACTCATTCTAGAACCTTACCAAGCTTTCTTTCCCTCTTCAAGGGAGACGCAATCCTGACTGTTTGACGCTTTCTATCCTGGAGCCGAATATAATTTTGCTCAATTATATTAGCTTTCTGTACTTTATTTCCATTACTACCTTAATTGTGATTTCAGTAGCTATGTCTAGCTAAATTAATAGCTATGACTTACGACAAGAACTTGTAATGAAATATTTTGAGATCGGAATTCAATGTTCAATGGATGTTAGTGCACAAATTTAGCTTATGCGATTAATTATTATAGTTGGCTTGTTTGATACTTATCAGTAATTTCAGGAAAGAACAACAAGAATTAAGCTTTAGTATTTGTCTACAATTTTTGTGTGCTTGACACTTAGTACTATCTAATGTAAGAAGTTTCATTCATGCTAAGCGGTTTATGGACTATACTAGAAATAGTTTTATATGCTTAATATTTTGCCAGATTATGCATGAGCTTTGAGTATATATGAATTGCATGTTAGTGGTCTATAAATATAAGTTACAAGTGATTGTATTAAGTCGTGCTAGTATCTACAGTAGTGAACCTCACTCATTTTACTGTTGCATAATTGCAACCTTTTCTGATAATACAAACCCCCATCGTAAACCTAATGTTTTTTCAAAGTAATCTCCTGTATATATTTTCCACTTCACTAGGCCACAAGAGCATAATTAGATTTGACGGGTAAAAATGACGCATGCTTAGGCACCAGTAGAGCGATCACCTTAGACTAAGGGTGTCACGTCTCCTCCAACTATAGAGGGTCTTATCACACCTCAAAATCTTCCCAAATTAATCCAGCTTTTATCCTTCGTAAGAGCATCTCCAATGCTATTAGGTAAAGATGATATGTAAAATATATTATTATATTGATTATGTAAAATTTGAATGATGAATAGTGTAATGTGTTCCAATGGGTATGTATAATGAACATGTAAAAGGTTGTAGATATGTATAATTTAGGCATGAGAATTATAGAGATTGAGCTATTGGATAGTAAATTTAAAAAGAGAGAGTAAGCTTATGTAAAAGTATAGCTAACTTAACTTTTGCATTGGAGAAGGAGATATGTACCTTGTTATGTATATTTAGTGACACCTAGACTTTTTTACATAGTGAGAGTCCCCATTGGAGATGCTCTAAGCAATTTAGATGTGATGCAAATATTAGCTTGAATTCATGCTTGTATCTTAATTGGTCAACTTGAGATTTTTTCTGTTTATTTCATCTCAGAAATCATTAACCGCTTTCAGGGTAACGAATGCGAGCCCGGTGAATAGTCAGGGCGTCTCTTTAGTTAAGAAGGCTGGTTTTCTAAGATTTAAATAAAGCAGTGGCTAAGGGGATTATAAGCAGTTGATGACACTTTCATGGCCTTAAAGGCAAAGGTAAAGCAGTCCAATGTCACTCTTGACTTAAAGAGGGATGCGCCACCGACTTTTTTCTGGCCAAAATATACGCCACTACAGACTAATCATCTGCTTCAAAAACAAGCATGTTCTTCAGCTCTCCGATAAGAATCTTTCTTGTTGTCCTTTCATCCTTAGGAAGTAAGCTCATCAAATTACCTTGCAACGGCACATACCTCGCTTCGTGCCAAAACTCACTCAATTCTTCAAGAATCAAACTGTTATATGTTATACAACTATGTTAAGCAAACCTCATAAAATTACCTTGGAAACGGATATTATAATAAACTACCTACCCAGAAACATAACAATAGCAAACTATTCTGTTTCTCTAACACAAGAAGGAAAGAAAATGCCAAACTGGAAAATAAGTGATCAGCAAAATACAAAAACACTACAACTCTAGAAAGGAGATGCAGAAGAGCAGCCAAATAAAGTTTGTCTTCTCATAGGTTGTTCAATGAAATTAAGCATCAGCCTCCTTTGATGCTTTCTCTGGTACTTCCGCTTTCCCTCCATCCTTTTCTTTGCTTGTTTCCTCTTCACCTGAACATGAAAGTTGAGAAATTTTCAGACTATCCCACCATTCAGTATAACAATTAGCTGATGTCCGACGAATAAAGGTATTCTAATACACCAGACATAAATGAGACAAAGAACAAGTTCAACTGAAAGGGCATTTCAAAAGTACTATTTGAAGTTAATACACCATTGTATCAAACTAAAATGATACACTAAGAAAATATTGAGGAAGTTATGAAGACGAAGAAGTTAATAATCCACAGCCACTTCTTGAGATAATCTATAACTAATGGATCACAGTACCTTCATCATCGCTATCATCGAACTCGTCCATGCCTCCCATTCCGCCAAGGCCTCCCATGCCACCCATGCCGCCAAGTCCTCCCATTCCACCCATTCCGCCCATGTCGGAGAATTTCTACATTGATAACAACAAAATTAGTTTTCAACCAAATTAAGGAGTAAGGACTTCGCAAATAAATTAGTAAAGAAGTAAAATAATTCTTACCGAGAAGTCCATTCCACCCATGTCCATGTCACCTGAAGGAAACAAGAACAAGTTGAATCCATATCACTCATAAACGATGAAACGTATGGGAAGCAAAAAATGCAAATACCTCCAGCAGCAGGTTCATCATCGTCTTCATCAACCCACTTATCCCAATCAACTTTGACATAATGAGGTGCCTTGGCATCTTTAACTAACTTTTTCCACCACTGCTTTTCAGCCTTCTCAAGGATGCAGAATACATTTCTAGGTCCCACACTAATTTTACTTTCGTCAACATTAACCTTATCATGAAGATTGAGCTTAATTTCATAAGGCTGTTTGTCAGTTCCTCCACTAGCAGTGAATCCAAACACTCCTTCAGGTTCCAAAACCACCTTGGCATCAGCTGCATTAGGCAACTGCACGGTGATGAACACCTTGTCTTCTCTCTCGGCCCACTTCACTTCGGGATGACGACTACAACAAAAAAAACAAGTGATTACAGCTGTAAACATGTTCTACATAGAAATTGATTCACTAAATACAATGAGAGTATAATCTACAATTGGAATTACTATTTATATGTTCAAGATCCAAACTGATTCAATTCATTTCGATAACTAACAATCGAAGAAGCGTTAACCGATAATGAAACGGAGATCACTTCTAATCGGCAGAAAACAAGACTTTACCTTGTCATCTTGCGATCGATAAAAGTTGTGGAGAACAAAACCCTAATAAGCGATGCGACGAGTTGAGATGTTTCTAGATGTTTAAGATTACACTTACATCTTACTTCGCTTGTTCAATCGGCCTTGAGAGGCCCATCAGGATATGAGGCCCACCTCTCTTTCATCTGTTGACCTCACAACTCACACGTTAGATCATATGGTTGAAATGACATGTATTGTATATATTTATTTTTAAAACTCAACACCAACTGTTTACAAATGAAAATGTCAATCAAAATGTAATAAAAGACAAGCGGGATAGTCTATGTATTATGTGAATCCACTATTTTGGTGGATTCGTAAACCTCCTCTTATATTCGTTGATTGTATTTTTTGGACGCACCTGATTCTACCAACACATTAATGACACATGTGAGTTGCACATGTTCTGCACGTGAAATGCACATGACAAATGCAATGACGTGGTGCAATCTGGTGCATTGAAAAAATGCAATCAACAAATGCAAGAGGGGTTCATGAGTCCACCAAAATAGATGGATCTACATAGTATGCTGTTTTTAAGTCCTTTACACTGCTTAGAATCTAACATATTTAGCATAAGATTACGCTTTTGGTGTAGTTTTGTATCTCAGGTTAATTGAAAGAGTTAGAACAAAAGTGCAACAAGAAGGCTAAATCTCGGAACAAAAGACAACAAAGTTGATAAGAGCCAAAGACCAACGAGCGCGCGAGCAGTGTGGCGCGCGAGTATGGGTCGCGCAGAGCAGAGCAGATGACGTCAGCAATCAGCGAAATATCCGGAGCGATGACGTCATCATGCGCAAAGAATATTTCCAAGTATGGAATTTAGAGATAAAGATATTTCCAAAGCTGATTTTTAGTGATAAGGATATATTCTCTTGCCTAATTTTTCGTGGAAACCCTAGAAGGCAATAGTATAAATATGCAGCTACCAAGGAACTCCAGACATGTACATAATTTGCGTAGAAAAGGAAGCTTAGAGCGGATTAGAAGGGCAGATCGGAAATCTGCCGGCGCAAGACTGAGACGCGCACTGACGACGCGCGCACCAGGCTATAGAATTTCTGCTTGTTGTTTTCATATGAATTTTGAGATGAATATGTTCAACATGTCTAGCTAACTTTCTAAATTCAGTTTAGACTTTACTCTATGAATTATATGTTTTGAGGTTTTATTCTTAATGCATGACCTGTTTAGTATTATTACTCCGAGCAAACTTGCATGATAACTTGTTTCGATAGTTAGGCGAAGCCTTTACCCGCAGACCTAATTATAGACTCTATTATCTATCGTTAAACTATCAGAGGTACGTTACAGTGAATGATAGGAGTAGCTCTAGAATAGTTAATCACTACCTTTACCGGATTCGTGCTTAATTAGACTAGGTTGGGTAGTAATATCATATAGACCTTTACAGGAATATATGTGTAAGTTATTAAGCCTTTACCGGACCTTAACTTGCGTGAACAATCGGTCATAGATCCTTATAAAAACCAGTGATAAACGTAGAAGTTCATAGTGATAAGTCTAAGCTGAGCTCATCTCTTATTTATATTCTACACTTGTATTTGTTCTGTGCGCCAGTAGTATACTCACGTTTCTGTTTTCTTTCTTTTACTTGTTTAACTCTTACAACCCCAATCTTAGTTTGTAGATAAAAGATTACTTCTCACCGTTCCCTGTGGATTCGACCCCAGCTTACTAATACCGTACTAGTAGGAGAGTCGGGACAAATTTGCAGCACTCAACAACGTGATCGCCACCCTTCTCCCACAAAAGGAGAGATTATAGATATATCTATACAAAATCTTGGCCGTCATCCATCTCAGGTACTAAAATGTGCGTAGGCTACTCTTTTCCATCGAGAGGGCCCAAATTAGCCTTCCTAAAAAGTGAATCACATATCTCTCACCCCGTTATGACTTCTATAATCAGTGCCTTCCAAGCCCGAGAAACTGCAAATATATCGTGTCCGAGGACACTTGAGAGCCAGGCAATACGCTACCTGGTTCATACAATACTCAGTGCTTATATATCCCTTAATACCATCTTGAAGTAGAATTTGGTTCCATGAGAATATTAACTCGGACTCTTCATCGTTCCTTAAACCACTTTTAAAATGAAAACTTAATTATGTCTGCAATATGTAATATATGAGAGGGGTTTGGTTCCGGTACAAACCACTTTTAAAATAAAAATCACTACAAACCACATGATCAAACAATTCAAAGGATGTGATTAATGATATTATTAATATGATCATCACTGTTACCAATTAATACAAAGGGCACATTGGTCAATTCATTATTTATATAAATCATTAATGATTTATCGAAAGTGGTGCAAAATGTTTTTAAGTGCCTTACACAATTTATTTTTTAAAGTGCACTAACATAATTTTTTAAAAGTGCATTACAAGTTTGCATATGCAATGTTTTCACAATATTTTTAAATTTTTAGTGATGCATTTTTTATTGAAACGTTTCAAAAAAATTGATGCACTTTTTAAATATCTAGTGATGCACTTTTTACATCCAATGATTAAAATATTAAAATATTAAAATATTAAAATATTAAAATATTAAAATATTAAAATATTAAAATATTAAAATAAATTATTTTAACTAAACAGTGTAATTGTAATGCACTTTAAAATAATATATTTATGAGCTTTATGCTCTTCATTGCTAAAGTAATTAATATATAATTAAGAGGATAAATCTTAATCATTTAATTGTTAAATCTAAAGGCTCACATATGTTCTAAGTTTTCATTTTAAAAATAGGTTCTCATTTGAACCGTTTTCTTTGATGAGAGAGATGCTAAAGGTCCGAACTACAATTAAAGTATCTTTAAGGACGAGATAAGAAAAGGAGTGCATATAAGAATATTATTGATTTTTTTACCAAAAGGACATTTTTAATGTTACAAATTTCATAAATTATGAGGTTCTGGTGGAGGTTATTGGACAGTACGGACCTTTTTGAGGTCACCAATCCTTTATGAATGAAGGACTTCATTATAGAGAAATTTGTTAAGGATACAAAAGAAAGAATCATGAAGATGCATGGAAAAATATGGATGCACACTTATGTCCAATGATTGGACATATAAAAGACAGACATCTCGTTAAATATTTGATGAACAGTCCAGAAGGTGCATATTTTTGGAAGCAGTTGATGCTTCAATGAAAATTCATAACGCAAATATGCTGGCTACTTTACTTGACACTCATATTCAAAAAACTAGCATTGAGCATGTTGTTCAGGTAACTTATATCAATTGTTATAATTTATATTTTTTACTCATACTCAATATCAACTATTACAAATGAAAATGTCAATCAAAACGTCATAAAAGACAAGTTTTTATTTACTAATTGTTGTTGTTTCGTAATAAAAAATTCGTCTGCCAAAGTTTTTTATGAGATAAAACACAATTTCTGTCTCAAAATGGAGAGATATGCAAGGACTCTTCCCCTTGTCCTCAGTCCACCTCACTTTTGTGGCTTAGCCTTTAACCTTTGATCCTCTAGTGTATCTAAAGAAGTTAGAACGAAAATTTGAGTTTCATTCATCAATCAAGGTTCTTTACCTTGAGAAAGAGAATGAATATTTAAAAGCATTTCTCCTAAACCTCATGGTTTCATCAAGGATGTCACTACCATCGAAATAGCCATGTCGCTCCCCAAAGAAATTCTCAGTCTGCCAAACTTTAGGGGGTATCCTACTAGTCCCATTTGTCCCATTGTGAAACTCGAGTTCTAGAAATGCACCAATTATGATGCACCGCAACATCAAAAGGAAAAACCAAGCCCTCAATCTTGTCGGATGATGAACTTCTCAAATTGTACAGCATCTTCAACATGTCTACACAAGCGCGCAAAAGTAATAACTCTAACTACGGATTATCCAATTCACACACCTCAATGAGAATTACGGACTCTCTGTCTCAGCACCCCATTCCCCTCATCCTGCCACTAAAATGAGGTTACTCAATACAAATAAACCCGAAGAAGTCGAGACTGCAACCTTGTATGTCATCTCAAGAGGGTGTTCCCGAACACCAATTGGTCACCAGCACAACAATTTATAACCTAAAATGATGCTAATAACTCCTCTCAACCACCCATTAGGAAATCGTCATCAAAGTATCATGCGTTAAACATCAAACGAGGATATAACTCTTCAAACTGACGCGGGCTGCAAAATGATGGCCAACAGTAGGGGTACCAAAGGACCACCTTGTTGCACCCTAAGAATTAAGTATGACCGACTCACCAATAAAGAACAACATCTGACATGCATAAAAACACTCTATCCAAGCACTCAATGTTGTAAAATGGCATCGCGCTCCATCTAAGAAAGCTTCTCTGCTTAGCAAATCAAAAGTGTTTGTGAGACCAACCTTTAAAACTCAAAACCCCTCATCACTAGAATGCTTCATCGTCAAGTGGTACAATGAATGTGCTTGACACCCACGCCTGACTAAAAGGGAAACAAATGTTTCCTTGTTGAAGTGCTAACAACCCAATGATGTAGAGATTTTCCCTTCAATATGGGAAGAATAGTTGTTTTGGACTTAGTATTGGTCTTTAGGTTTATTATTGTTATATCTTACATCAATTAGTAGTTTAGAAGTATGATTTTCTCTCGTGTATATAGTTAGTTTATTTCTTAAAAATAAAAAATTTGAGATTCAATAGACTTTTGAGTTTTAACTCTAAATATTGGTGGATCCTTGTTAACCTAGTGAAATTTGAGAAATGTATCTTGGCGTTTGTGCAAATAATTCCCTAATGGCTTCCGCTACGTCACCCGAGGTCATCATCAATGTAAGACTGATGTGACGAAGTGGGGTTGGCCTACTCGTTAGGCACCCACTACCTGTGCCAATAGGTCTCGGGTTCGAGTCATGGGGTAGGAGTGAATTCCGATAATCCCTTTCTAAAATAAAATAAAAATGTAAGACTGATGCAGCGTACATGCGTGGAAGAATATTATTAGGAAAACCTTGGAACTTTTATTAATAATTAAAATCAACCGTCTAACAATTGCGGCTAACTTCCCCTTAAATAGGAAAACAAGAAACCCTAAAGACAAAAATCAGAAAATATTCGAAAAACATTAGAAAATAGAAATAAAATAGTAAACAAGCTTAAAAGCCCAAAAAACGTGCACCTTTTTCGGGTGATCCAATTTTTCCCAAAAACTCAGCGCTCTCTGTTTTGTATCATTCCCCGAGGGTTGACTAGGATTTGGCCTCGAATCTGAATCCTTGGCATCATCGGAGTATAAGTCATTCACATACGGCACCAAGTGCTTCACATTAAACACGTCTGAAGTGTGAACATGGCTCGGTAAACGCAAACGATAGGCATTATCATTAATCTTTTCCACTATCTCAACATGTACGATTTTGTTTGCAGCAAGTTTAGATTACTTACGAGCAGGTATGCGGTCCTTGGTCAATATAGCCCACACATAATCTCCAACCTCAAACTCTACTTTGCGTCGCCGCTGGTCTGGGAATGCCTTATATTTTGCGTTGCTCTCGCTAGTCGGGCACGGATCCGCTTGTGGACTTATGCCAGCTGATCAACAAAAGCATCTGAAAACACATGAGTACAGACTTTGCTGGGGACAATCAGCAGATCAAGGGGACCCTCAGAGGAACGCCATACACAACCTAAAACGGGCTGAGTCCTTTGATGCGAGTTACCGCATGGTTGTGAGAAAATTCATCTTGTGGCAGCTTCAAGTCTCATGATTTCGGATGATCTTCGACTAAACATCGGAGGAGATTATCTGGGGAACGGTTAACCACCTCTATCTATCCGTCAGTTTGTGGGTGATAAGTACTACGGAAGTTAAGTTGTGTATTCACCAAACGCCATAAACTCCGCCAAAAATGACTTATAAAATGTGTGTCACGATCAGAAAAAATAGTGGAAGGGAGGCCATGGATACGATATACCTCACGAAAGAACAACTAAGCCACGAAAAAAGCGTCTGTGGTCGGCTTGCAGGGAATGAAATGAGCCATCTCTGAGAACCTATCCACCACTACATAAATAGAGTCACAACTCCGCTGCGTTCTTGGAAGGCCGAGGACGAAGTCCATATTGATATCAGACCACGGCTGTCTGGAAATAGGTAAAGGCATGTATAACCTTGCGTTAGTAACAACACCTTTAGAAACCTGGCAGACTCTACAACGTGCCACAAAAATTTGCCCACTTCCTTACACATCGAAGGTAAGTAATAAGAGCCAGCAAGCAATTGAAAGGTGCGATCACAACCCACGTGACCCTCGTTGTGCAGTTCTTGAATTAGTAAGAGACAAAGACTGCAGTCAGGGATGCACAGCTACACGCCTCGGAACAAAAAACCATCCTCCATCACGAAATCAGATGTTTCACCGTGCTATAACTGTAGAAGGATATGAGAAAAGAATGGGTCAGTCGTGTATAGGTCAGTAAAAGAGTCAAACCCCGGAACATTCACATGTAACTCTGATAACAACGAATGACGCCTACTAAGAGCGTCAGCTACCCGGTTTGACACCCCTGCTTTATGTTTGATCACAAAGGTGAACTGATGCAATAGGAAAGCCACGATGCGTGATGATGTGAAACCTTTTCCAGACTACCCAAATGCTTGAGAGAATCGTGATTAGTATACAAGATAAACTCCCTATGGAACAAATAATGTCTCCAATGTTTCACCGCTTGAACTACTGCATAAAACTCCAGGTTGTAAATACTGTAACGCAACTTCGCACCCGACAACTTCTCACTGAAGTACGTCACTGGGCGACCAAGCTGACTCAATACAGCTCCAATTCCAGTCACAAAAGCATCACAATAAAGTTCAATGGTTGTAAAAAATCAGAAAGAATCAAAACAGAACCGATGTCAACCGCAGTTTGATCTCAGTGAATGTTGCCTCTGCGTCCTCTATCCACTAAACTGTGAACCCTTCATGCAGTCCGTGATCGGAGCCATAATGCCGCTGAAATGTGTAATAAAGCGTCTGTAAAAAGAAGTTAAACCATGAAAACTCTAAGTTTTTGTTATAGACGTAGGTCTAGGCCACTACTCGATAGCTGCAATCTTACCAGGATCAGTGTGGAGACCGTCACTACTAACCATATACCCTTGAAAATGGACAGAACTAGTCAGGAATAAGCACTTTGTAGCCGCTCTATAAAACTTGTCACGCCGAAAAATGACTTAAACCTCCCTCCAATGGTCTACGTGCTTAGCAGGGGAAGCGCTGTACACCAGAATGTCATCAAACTATACTACCACAAATCTGGCAATAAAAGGCCGAAGAGCCTAATTCATCACTCTCATAAACGTACTCAGTGCATTCGACAAAGCAAAAGGCATCACCAACCATTTGTACAGACCTTCTCAAGTCTTAAACGTCGTTTTCTATTCATCCCCAGGTCGAATACGGATCTGGTGATATCCACTCTTCAGGACCAGTTTACTGAAAACACGTGCGCCACTTAGCTGGTATAACCGATCGTCAAGACACAGAATGAGAAAACGATACTTGACTGTAATCTTATTAATGGCCCTACTGTCTACAAACATAAGCCAAGTACCATCTTTCTAGGAGGTAAGGAGGGCAGGAACAGCACAAGGACTGAGACTCTCCCGAATTTAACCTTTGGTCAGCAACTCCTCAACCTGTCGCCGCAGTCCTCATGCTCTTTTAGACTCATCCGGTAGTGGGGGCGATTAGGTAACGCAACCCCTGGGATAAGGTCAATCTGATGTTGAATATCACGTAAAGGTGGCAACTCCTCAGGTAGTGAGTCGGGAAATACATCAGCGAATTCCTCCAACAAAGACTGGATAACAACAGGACGGGGGTCAGGGGTAACAGTATGAACAGATTCACAAAATAAAAGAAACACCACACTAGAATCCTTTATAGCAGCTTTGAAGGGTGCTCGAGAAAGCAGATTCTTAGACGGACTCGCAGTGGCTGAAGTACCCTGTCTGGATAGAACAAGTACAATTTTCTTTCCCTGGAACAGAAATGAGTAAGTATTGGCTCTGCCATCGTGAATAAGAGAACGACTGAGTAACCAAGGATGTCCCAACATTAAATGACAAGCATCCATAGGCACCACATCAAAAAAATCTCGTCACAATAAGTCTGACCAATCGAAAAGGATATCAACACCCTTTTTGTTACCGTCACCTCGGAGTTCCTTACTAAGCCAAGCAAGCTTGTAGGGTTTAGGATGAGCATCAGTCTGCAAGGCCAACTTAGTAACTGTAACGTTCTCACAACTACCCGAATCCACAATAAAATGACACACCTTTCCTCTAATTGTGCATGAAGACTGGAACAAGTTTTTACGCAACCACTCAGCTTTTGGTCAAGAGCACGGGGGGACAGAAAGATACGTCTCTGCATCAACACAAGACCAACATCACCTGTCACTAGCTCTTCCGGCACGACCTCATCATCTACATAATCATCAAACACAGGAAGATTGTCCAAATTCACTCCAGGAGTATCCAGAGATAACAAACCACGACCACCAGCAATCTTCGGACAATCTGCCATACGGTGACCCATCTCACTACAACAAAAACTAGGGAGGGCAGGGTTGCCACAACCTTGGAATGGTGTGGTAGAAATCAAATGTGTACTTCTCAACAAACCACGAACCCTGCCGTAAGTTCTGAAACCGCTGGTAAAGTTCTCTCTCGAAGTTGTATGACTAGAATGCACGTTTGAGATGCTTCTTCAACTTCTCCCAACCACAAATCTTATCCTTACCCGCACTAACAGGTGTCTTCTTCAACTGCTCCAACCATTCCTGAGCACGACCACGCAAGTGAATAGTCACCAATTGAACACGACGATTATTGGGCACATCTTTAAAGTCGAGGACTTCCTCCGCCTGAGACAACCAGTCAATAAACTCCTCAGCCCCTAGGCCTCCATCAAAATCTGGAATATCAATTTTGAAACCAAGTTCCCAACGATAGTTACGAATCTGTTCATCGCGAAAGGAATTATCCTCGGACCCAGCATCCTCCGCTGCTGCACTCCTTGTCTCCACCGTCTCCAAACGATGGGTGAGATACTCGATCTGCCTGGATAGATCAGAGTTCTCACGTCGAAAAACATCATCAGGGGATGTTTCATCAGCGGCTACGAATCTTTTAAAAAATTCATTTGTATCGATAAATTGTGTTAGATTTGTAAAGTTTGAGGATGTGGAGGTTGTTGTTTTGTGCTCTATTGATCGGTTGGGGCTGGATCCGGTGGTGATGAAGGAGCAAATTAGTGTTTGTGAGAAGAAAAAGAAGGTTGTGGTTGAGGATAAGTTCCTAAGGCTCGATCTGATCTAGTTTGGATATATGAAGATCGGTAGCTTAATGAATGAAAATAAGTTGTTAATTGATTATGTAAGTGTAAAGAAGTGAAAAGCTCCATTATAATTTTGGGATGCATAGCGGCTGCTGAGAGCACTCTCACAACTGACAAAGGTTGTTGATTAAGAGTAAAGAGATGGGAGGGACGATGGTGCACTAATAGAGAAGATGGCACCATCGCCAGGGCGAAAGTAAAATGCAAAATTTGGGATCAAATTTGCATTGATTCGATGTTAAAACAAGAGGAATGAAAGTGTATTTTATTATCTGATGAAATATTATGATTGTACAAGAGATTATATAGAATGAGCACTTGCTAATAATAGATTAGACAAATGTAGAGTTGACTAAATGTAAGGATAATTAATTAAGATATATTTGTATCCTAAACATTTCCCCTACTTTTAAGCAATCAGGTGTTTACACAATTATCATAACTAGATCACTTTTAAGCAAGTGCATCTAAGCATCAATGGGTCCAGTTTATATTTGCTTTAAGTTAACCCACTGTTTGGATGCGGGAAAAAATATTGGAAAGAAAATTTAAGGGAAAACATAAAGTAAGGTAATTTTCTATTGGAAAATTGAGAGGAAAGTTTACATTGTTTCCTTTTGTTATTTTTTCATTTTTCTTGATACAACCAAATATACTCAAATGTTCTTCTTTTAAATTTTCCATCAAAATTTTTTTCCACTCATTTTTTCATGCAACCAAATGGAGCGAAAGAAAAAAAATGTTAATATGAGATTGGTCTACAATAAAAATGCTAACTGATGAATCAAACTTTTGGGCATACGTAGACAATTGTATGAGTAACGGAACAAATGATTAACAAGGCAACAAAATTAGTTGCTCAAAGTAATCCAGTGGTGTACGTGACTCCAGTCTGAGGTAGCCAGTCATCCCCTAGCAAAAAGTTTGACACGGTAAAGTTCATGGCATCAGTGGCATTTATAATTTGGTAACCAGGCCATGTTACTCGGCTAGCCGTGTCGGATCCCGGTCCATTGTTATCATACTCCGCATAGTACAGTGTGCTCAGTGCAAAGTCACCGTTCCATTCCCTCCATCCGCTTGGCTCGACCGAACCATCCATGAATGACTGCATGTACACCGTCCTCGAATACTCCTTCCACGGCCGTCCCAAGTATGTCTTCGTTGTTCCACTGCTGGCCGCGAGGTCCGGAGCAGCCACAATGTTACAACTTTGAATTGAAATTCCGGTGTTCTGATTCGGGTCGGTCCTTCCTTGAGCTGTTATGGCGTTGAACTGTCCACTCATCGGAAGCCTTGGGTATAGGTTGCAGTTTTGTAAGACTACAGCTGCGTTGCCGAATATGAAATCAACGGTACCGTATACATCGCAGTCTCTGTAGAATTGTCTTAGGGAATGTGTGTATAGTGTGTCTTGGTATGCTTCGAAGCTGCAACTGTAGAATGCCGATAAATCTGCCCCGCTACGTAGAGCCACCGCCTGATGCTTGGCTGCTCCGGCCGTGTTCCTGATCGTCATGTTCACCATTACGAATCCCGGAGCCGTCACAGCTGTAATAATAATTTTAGTTCTGATCTGATAGAATGAAGTAGGAAATGAGTTTTTGTATTTTACAAATTACGTACCAAAGGTGGCAGAGTTGAATGTGGTCCATCCATCGACGACGCTACGATTTGCAGTGACAACGGTCTGGTTAATACCATCACCGATCATCATCAGGTATCGTTTGTTCTTGGCGATCAATACGTTCTCTTCGTAAACCCCAGCAGTAACATATATGAGAAAGTAGCCGTTGCCGGGTTGCGTGTTGTTGGGCGCAGCATTGACAGCGTCTGTTATTGTTGTGAAATTGGCAGTCCCATCTTGGCTCACTGTCACCATCTCCCTAACTTGCACCTCCTGATCTTCGTCATTTGTTGTTTGTAACAGATTTCTGTTTTTGAGGGCTTGGTACATTTTCATCCCATGTTTCACATTCCTTGTAGTGCTCTGCCTTTTTATCTTTTTCTGCGGAACCCAGCCTTCAGTGAACAGAGCGAGCGATACGCTGTAGAGCTTCGTGTCGTTCGATATGGGCTGAGCGATCCCATTTCTAACTCGCCAAGCGGATGCCGTGGAGCTGATCCCGTCAAGACATGTCTGCTGGTTGGTTAAAATGGCACTAAGGAAAGTGTGAACATCTTCCGCTTTCAAGACAGGCAGAGTCTTTGAAGTGGAACTGACTGCGGCAAAAGTTGTCGTGAGGAAATCGAGATTGAGATCAGCTAAGGACTTGCAGTCCTCGAGTGCTCGAATGGCGGGGGTTGAGAGCTGGGACTTGGATGCATGGGAGAGGTACTTATTAATGATCGATGAGAACTTTCCGGCTTGGGAGATGGACTTGCGTACAGAGAAGCGGCCATAGTCGAAGATGTTGCTTGAAGAATTGTTGCGAGGGAGGAGGGACTTGCAGTAGGCCGGGTCGGGAGTGGATTTGCAGATGGCCGCTGCGGAAGTAGAGGCTGAGGAGAGGATGGATTTGGATGTTAGGAATGGAATAATGAAGAACAATAGAGTGAATAACATCTTAGCACAAGAACAAGGCGCCATTAGAATATAGTTGTAATGTTTTGTAGTATACGAGGTAATTAATGTGCATGTTAATGGTTGTATTTATAGCAGGCTGGGCTGGCTAGTAGCCTTTTGTAATGTAATAGTTATAATGTTAGGTGCGATCGAGTAGTCAAATATGTTGACTTTAACGTAGTCTGATAAAAAACGCGTAACTAAGCGAAGCTATTGGGTTTGAAGCTCTCTATCTATTGTAGTGTGTCAGAACATCAGACTGACTTTGTGCATGGGATTCTTCCATTCTAGGGATAAGGAGACAGCAACATGCACATGCACTGTGTTTCCTTGTATATGAATGTCACTCCACGCATATTTTCCTCCAATTAGCGCGTTTACGGTCGATGAAGCCAAAAGAATGCTGTTTGGCGGTGGAGGTTATTGCTCTTTGGCCAGGTCAACCCATACCATACGGGTCAAGCCAGCAAATTAACATATCTCTCTTCTTCACACTAGGAATTTCAAACTTGCCAAACAACATTCTTTGAATAACTAGCAAGCCTAACTTTAATCAACATGAACTCATTAATATTTACATATCAAATCTTGACTACTCGAACATGTTAACTATTGGATTCTTTTGGTGTATATATTATACTCGTTAATTACTAGTGGATCGAAGCTAGCTGGGTAGCTAGTGCTAGCTGGAATGTCACAAAACTTGTCTACATTATTGACATCTTTTTAGATTTGTATCATTAGAGTAATGTTTTATAGATTTGTCTATGTTTTAATTAATTTTTGTTCAACTTCAATGCGGTTCGGTAGTTTCAAAAACTAAGAATATAGTAGGAGTTCCCTCCAATGCGCACTTAGTTATGAGTTTCTAGCAAAAGTCTTCACTGTTAGGTTATGCAACAAATCAATATTATAACGATCATTCTTCCGGCGAGTTGTTGACTTGAATACAGTTAATGCTTTTGTGACAACCATCTAACCATATTTAACTTGGTACACATTTTTCAATACAATTTTGATTTTCTATGGTAAGAATACAAACAGGTAGGTAAGTTAAGACAAAATTTAGATTAGCTATAAATTGATATCGTTATAGTGTTACCGGTTACGTGAGACAAAATAGGGGAATATGCGCAATTTCATAGCTTAATTAAGAAACACTAAAGTTATTAATTTGATGATCTTAAAATAATATTATCAACCACTTTCTTCTTTTTCTGCTATCCAGCAATCTTTTTAATTATTCGATTTTTTTAAACAGATAATTCTTTTTTCTTTTCATATTTTTAATTAGATATAATAGGGTAAAGATCAAAAGAGATTTATATTTTTGTAAGTTATAAGGATTTAATCTCAACCGTTAATTTGATTAATCTAACTGTTAACGCACTACAAATTTTGGCAACGTATGCGACGCAAGGAATGTGTCGCAAAACCGTCACAATTGTGACGGGTTTGCAACCGGTTTGTGACGGATGATCATCCGTTGCATAAATGGCGTTTCAAATCTTGAGACGGATTAATCCGTCACAATCGTAACACATTTGCAACGGCCTTTCAACGCAAATAATTGTAAATTGTACGCGTCGCAATACCGTCACAATTGCATCACAAAAAAGTCATCACAAATCCGTCTCAAGCCGTTGCAACTTGTACGTCACAAGATCGTCTCTATTTAGTCTCTACTTTTTTATGCGTTACAACACCGTCTCAATTGATTTGCAACGTTGACCAAGCAGTGCGTATCAATTCCGTCGCACCTTTTATATTTTGAACAATCAAATTATTATAATTTAAGATAATTAATTTAATTACTATTTTTAAATAATAAAAAATAAAATATGCACAAATCATAATTTTAAAACTAATAACCCAACAAAAATATTATAATGCATGTAATATCTTAAAACGTTTACAAAAGTTTCAAAAAGTTAGTCGAAATAAATCATACTAATGTGCGTCCAAATCTTCATCTTTTTCATCATCGTCATCTTGTGCAGCCCTTGAATCCAAATAACGATGCTGATAAAGATTGGATTGAAATTGAGGACGATAGACAGGCGAAGGAGGTGGACCTGCCAAAAATATCACGCAAACAGTCTTTAACAAATACTCAGCAAGTATAAGAATTTACATCAAGCTGTGCAGCAAGTATAAAACTCTGCAAATATAAAACTTTACATCAAGTTGGGGTGATAGGATGCAAGCAACAAGTATAAAACTCAACAAGTATAAAACTTTACTGTCTTTACAAAAACTTGGCAAGTATAAAATTCAACGATTAAAAGAATTTACATTAAGCTGGGCAGCAAGTATAAAACTCAGCAGATATAAAACTTTACATCAAGTTGGGGTGATAGGATGCAAGCAGCAAGTATAAAACTCAATAAGTATAAAACTATAACGTCTTTAACAAAACTCAGCAAGTATAAAACTATACCGTTTTTAACAAACACTCAGCCAGTATAAAATTCAGCAAGTATGACTTACTAGGTTGATTAATTAGGCAAAATTCTTCGTACTCAATATGAATTCAGTGAGCTATATACATTTAAAACACATAAGCTATTCTCTTATGAAGCTTTAGTTTGTATAAGATAATTTCATTACCTGAGGTGATTGGATAAATGGCGTTATGGAGCTTTAAGGGACTTTAGATTATCTGTCGGACTAATGAGTGATATGAGAAAGCCAAAGAAACTGAAACAATTCACCACAGTCCACTTCAAAGTGAGGATGGACTGCGATGGCTGCGAACCCAAGGCCAATAGTGCCCTCTAAAACATACTTACATGACCTTGTAGTTTCAGACCTTAACAATTTAACATATAAAACCCAAAACTCAGGATAACAAAAAGGGATCCAAACTGAGGTCAAATTCCTTATATCACTACTTAATCAATTCTTATATTGAAGTGGTACTGGTGACCTTGCTGTATCAGACCTTAGGTCTGAATTCATTTTTAAGATACTGCAGACTTCTCTATAATCCGTGGAAATCCAAAATGCCAAAATGAGGGAGATAAAGGAGCAATTTATATAATGAGGATGTAGGTTACAAAGTTATTTGTACATCATTCTTATAGAAGAAATCTACCCCTTAAAAGCCAGTTTATAAATTAGACCAATTTGAAATGTCTCATTTTCAATTCACTACACCAGACAAAGAGCAGAAAAAAGCTTTGAAATTCGAATTAGAAAAATGCAACGAGTTCTGCTGAATCTAGGGTTCCGATTCGAGTATAGTTTACCATTCGCGGCTTTAAGCTAATCCATCGGATGATCAAAATAACATAAAAGTGTAATTAAATAGACGAACTTACGCGACACCGCTGCGGATCTATCCTCTGACAGTCGATTCCGTTCGCCTCGGCGCCGCTAGGATGTTCTGCGTCGACACCAAAATCCAAAAGCGTGTCTCTTCGCCTCTTAATTTATTTATTTTATATATTCTTTTAAGTTTAATAGTGATCATACTAAATAGTTTAATTGAACTATAATCACGATTTGGCAACATTTGTGATTAAATTGAACCGTGTTCACTTACTAAATTATTTTAAAATTAAATTATAAATGAAACTAATTCTTCTAAAATAAACTAAAATAATTTAATAAGTTAAATATTAAATATTTAAAAATATTTTGATCAAAAAAGGATCAAATTAATTCAATACGATAAATTAGTTAAAAATATATAAAATAATTTATATATAAATATAAATCACTAGCGAAAAGTTCTAGGTAACCTTACATCTTTTATACACCTTATCGGGTTTTATGATAATAAGAGTCACTGATGTATAATCTTCCTCCCAAAAAGTCTCTAAATCAAAGTAAAATTTTACAATTGTCCATGCATAACCATCACAATCTCGCGTAATCTCTTGTTTAATACACCTTTTATAACACTCTTATGTAAATTTGCTCTACAATTTTCTTACATTTATGAGACATGACTATAAGCTATAAAAATTAGTACTTTTTTCGATAGCATAAAAATTAGTACTTGAATGCAAAAAAGAACATATACTCCCGGAATTAGATCCAGTGCAGCTAAAGCTATTTGCTGCGAGCCAAAACTACGTTGTTTTGGTAAAGAGTTCACTCAAAACGACATAGGGTTATAGTAAAAAACGTCAAAACGACGTCGTTTTGGCCCTCGCAGCAAATAGCAGCGCTGCACCGGATCTGAATCCATATACTCCCTCTGTCCCATAATGTTTGTCCACTTTCCATTTTGGGTGTCCCCTTAAGTTTGTCCACTTTCATTTATTCTCAACCACACATTCTACTTTTTACTCATTTACTTATTAATCATTTATTTTCAACCACATATTTTATACCTTCTTTCTACCTTAATTACCGTGCATTTTGTGCTTTTGGACAAACAAAGCGGGACGGAGGGAGTATATGTTACTCTTACCAAACATCTAAGTATTTATGGGAAGAATGTGTCAATATAATGTATAGAAACACTTTTGTGACACACTAGGAACGATTATATTTGATACATGTTGTGACGGTATTGTAACGACTATGATAGTTGCGTAACAAATCCGTCGCAAACTTGTTACAAGATAATGCCAATATGAACAAAAAAGGATTGCAACACATTTGTGACGTTATAGCTAGATACACAATTGCGACATATTTGCAACGACATTGATAAATGTGTTACAAATACGTCACAAATGTGTAACAAAGTGGAGACGAATTAGAGACGCTCTTGATACATTCTCTATCAGGGTTTCAAGAGTGTTGCAAAACCGTCACGAACTTGTAACGACTTGCGACAACTTTGTAACGCACTGTCACAATTGTGTTACTACTCCGTCACAAGTAACTGGATTCCGTCGCAAACCGTCTCAACCTATCCGTTGCATACTTTGCCAAAATTTGTAGTGACGGTTGAGATTAATGTTGGTTTTTAATCTTTACTGGTGGGCACTTTTGAATTATGATCACCCAATTTCCATGATCAACTTTACTGCCCTTCAGTTGAAATCTTTAATTTTCCAAATATGTTTCAGGTGTGGAGAGCGCAAAGGTAGACTGTGATGAAAACAGGTTGTCAGTGGTCGGAGAGGTGGACCCTGTTACGCTCAGGGACAAGCTGGAGAGCAAGTTGAAGAAGAAGATTGACGGTTGAGATTAAAGTTGGTTTTTAATGAAACATGACGGTTGTATTTGCAAAAAACACGTGCGATTAAATTTGACGGTTATTAATATCAACCGTTAGATGAACGCAAACCAACAGTTGAGATGATATCCTACCATTCTACGAAAATATGCATGTCTTCCTTGATCCATTTTCGTAGTTTTTTTATCAAAGGTGGGTGTATTTCATTAATAAATTGATCATGAGTACAAAGTGAAATACAAAACGATGAAGCAAATCTTGAGGCATCTCAAACATTGAGTCCTCACTATAAACCGTTGATCGAGCAGGCCGCCGGTGGCACCTTCACCATCGATTTCCACTGGTTCGACAGCCGGACATCATGATGAACTTTGGCTGAAATCAAGCCTTATTACACAGGACAAACATGCTGAGAAGCCTAAATATATAGCACAACTAACATCCATAAAGGATGAACATACAAGCATCCACATGGGATGAACATACATGTAAACACATAACTACATGTTTATTTATACACAAAAACGATCATTGTAAAGGATGAACAGAAAAAGGACCGACCGTCACATGCATGTGACTTGTGATGAAGAAGGTGACAACGGCAATGTGTTTAAGCCACATGCATGTGCTCGATCGGATGGAGATGGCGACGGCGGCGGAGGTGGTGTTGAATGTCGAGGAGGAAGATGATGAGCGATGAAACTAAAAATATATACTATCTCCTTAGGGCAGAGGAAGACAGCATCCCGTGAGAGATCCATCTCCTCTACTCCGAAGAGATGGTCGCTGAAGGAAGGAGGAAGAGATGAAAGAGAGAAGAGAGAAGGCGGAGGTTTTGAGGAAGAGAGAAGAGCTTTTTTCATTATCTTTGTTTTTCTGTATATTACTAGTTAGGGTTTTTGTCGAAAACCACCATTCGAATCCTATTTCACACGGACCGGCTTCTTGAAGTGCCCATATGAACCAACCCTGTTTGTGAAAGTTGATGACCAAGGTAACATGCTTATAGTTTTCTTGTATGTTGATGACTTGATTGTTACAGAAATAGAGGATTTTAAAGCTCACATGAAGTCAGAATTTGACATGTCCGACTAATTAGGAGAAATGCGATATTTTCTTGGAGTAGAGATATATCAAGACAATGCTGGAATTTTCATTTGTCAAAAGAAGTACGCCCAAGAGCTTCTTGAAAAGTTTAAGATGCAAGAATGTAATCATGTGAATATTCCCATCGTTCCGGGGTGCAACTTGATCACGGATGACGGGAGTACAAAGGTCGATGCTTATGTATACAAACAAATGGTGGAGTGTCTTATGTACTTGGCAGCAACAAGACCTGACATCATGTTTGTTATTAGTCTTGTAAGTCGGTTTATGGAAAAACCAAGTGAGCAACACATGGCTGCTGTGAAGAGAGTGTTAAGGTATATCAAAGGAATAGTTGACCTTGGTTTATACTATAAAAAGAATGGCAGTTCAATTTTAATAGCATATTCCGATAGTGATTATGCTGGAGATCTCGATACAAGGAAGAGTGCATCAGGATCGGCTATGTTTTTGAGTGATGCAGCAATTTCATGGTCTTCAAAAAGACAACCTGTAATGGTTTGAGAGGCTAGCGGTGTCCTAGTGGTGGGCAAGGAGTCTTAGTGGTGGGCAAGGAGTCTTCATGGAAGAGTACATCAGGATAGGGTGGTGTCCTAGTGGTGGGCAAGGAGTCTTCATAAACTCTTGTCCTAAGGGTTATGGGTTCAATCCATGGCCTCACCAATATTCTTGCCTTGAGAGGCTCTTTCCTATTCCCTTTCCTACTCCCCATGTGGTGGAGTCTTTCCTATGTAATGGTTTCAGTTTCGATTAAAGGTCTTATAATAGATTGATCATGTAATGGTATAGTTTCCGTAGTGAATTGATATGCTCGAATTGAGCTTGTAATGTACCCATTGTAATAAAAAAAAAAGACAACCTGTGGTCACATTATCGACAACCGAAGCTGAATTTGTTTCAGCTGCTGCGTGTGCATGTCAAGTAGTATGGTTACGAAGAATTCTTGATGCTATTGGATTGCCTCAGACAAATGGAACGGTGATTTACTGTGACAATGTTTCTACTATAAAGCTCTCCAAGAATCCTGTTTTGCATAAAAGGAGTAAACATATAGATGTGAGGTTTCATTTTCTTAGAGACTTGTCCAATGGAGTTGTTGATTTGGTGTACTGCAGCTCTCAAAATCAGTTGCTGATATATTAACAAAGCCTTTGAAGTTGGACTTATTTGAGAGGTTGAGACGACTCCTCGGAATGTGCAAGCTACCAAGAACAAACTATGGCTGAGAGTCACAGTTTGGGAGAAGGAATGTGGAGATTTGAAATTGAAAAGAACTGATAAGAACAGATGAAAAAGTGATGCGAGTGAAAAAGCAAAAGCTGAAAAAGTGTAAACAAGTCGGGACTTCTATAGCTGGCAATGTGCTAGTTCAGATAGAAGAACAAAAGGAGGTTCGGGAACAATTATTCAATTTGAATGAAGACACTCAGATGGATCAGGCGGAGTCTGCGCTGCAGCTCCGCCCAGCCAAATGAGGCTAATTTCTTGGAACTGCAGGGGGTTGGGGGTTCCCCATGCAGTTCCGTGCCTTCGTGACATGGTCACGGTTCAAAAACCTCAGGTATTGTGTTTGATTGATACGAAGTTAGGAGGTAGTAAGTGGGATTCTGTGCGTTGTAGAATAGGATTTGATAACTGTTTTTGGGTAGCTCCGAGGGGTCGTTCGGGTGGCTTGGCTGTTCTGTGGAGTAAGCCAATTGATCTTACAGTGCATAACTATTCCTTCCACCATATTGATTTTACAATCAAGTTTAAGGAAATTGTGAGATTCACTTTATTTTATGGAAGTCCGGTTGCAGCCTTCCGGGTGCATTCATGGAGTTGGTTGCGAAAATTGTATAATATTAGTGATCTTCCCTGGTGTGTTTTTGGTGATTTCAATGAAGTTTTGAATCATTATGAGGTGTCTAGCAAATCTAGTAGGAGGAAGCGTCTTTTATATGATTTTCGCAATGTGCTGACTGATTGTGGCTTGCAGGACTTGGGAAGGAAGGATAGTTCATTTACATTTTCAAATAAGAGGATTGGCATGGAAGAAGTTAAGGCGAGATTGGATCGTTTTTTGGCGAATGACAAGTGGATGGATATTTTTAAACAGTACCAGGTAACACACTTGACTGCATCTCATTCAGATCACTGTCCTATTATGCTGGATTTCAGTTTCTATAAAAAGAAATTTTCTAGATCTTTTAGATTTGAGGAGATGTGGTTACGGGACCCGTCTTATTATCAGATTCTTATTGAGAATTGGAATATGCATAGAAACCAGAATCTGTCTTGCTCGCATAAATTGAAACATCTCAATGTTGCACTGACCAAATGGAATAAAGATTGTTTCGGTAATGTGCGGGCTAGAATTTCTGAACTGCAAATGCAACTTGAAAATTGTAGGAAATTATATAGAACTCAGGAGGTCTCGAATAAGGAGACTGAGTTGATGAATGAGTTAAATGAGTGGTTCTGTAGGGAAGAGATTCTCTGGAAACTGAGGTCCAGAATTGAGTGGCTTAAGGAAGGTGATCTTAATAAAGATTTTTTCACCGTAAAGCTTCATCTAGGCAAAAAAGCAATGTTATTCATAGCCTGATTACAAGTTCTGGAATTTGTTTGCAAGCTGAGGATCAAATTGAAAATGAAGTTAATGCATATTTTGCCACATTATTTAAGTCAAGTGTGTCAAATAGTAATATGATTGATGCAGAGTTATCTGATTTAAGGTCAAAAGTTACTAGTGTGCAAAACAGTTTTTTAGATGCTCCTTATACTGAAGAGGAGGTAACTAAAGCCTTATTTCAGTTGGGCCCTCATAAAGCTCCTGGATGTGATGGTTATCCTCCTTTATTCTTTCAAAAATCTTGGAATGTTATTAAAGCTGATTTTCTTAATGAAACCTTAAGATTTTTGAATTCAGGAGACTTTGATCCCGAGCTTAATCTGACAACAATTGTTTTATTGCCAAAGGTGAAGAAGCCACAGCGTATGCAGGAGTACAGGCCCATTAGCTTATCTAAAGTGATTTCCAGAACCATATCAAAGGTGTTGGCGAACAGGCTTGTTCCGATTTTAAGTGAGGTAATATCCCCTTATCAAAGTGCATTTATTAAGGGTCGTAGTATTGTGGACAATGTTATTGTTGCTCATGAGGCTGCGCATTACATTAAAAACTGTCGAAGGGGTAAGAATATGTGGGCTTCCTTAAAGTTAGATATGTCAAAAGCTTATGACAAAGTTGAATGGAAATTTTTGGAAAAGTTGCTTTTGAAATTGGGATTCAGTGATAGATGGGTTTTTTTGATTATGAAGTTTATTTCTTCGTAAGTTATCAAGTGAGAATAAACGGAAAATTAACATCTGTCTTTAAACCTGAACGTGGCTTGAGACAGGGGGATCCGATTGCTCCTTATCTGTTTATTCTTGTTACTGAATGGCTTTCTAATAAACTTCAATGTCTTCGTATGAATGGTTTTATTGAAGGAATCAGATTGGCTAATAATGTGCCTGATATTACCCATCTTTTCTTTGCGGATGATTGCATTTTATTTTTCAGAGCATCTGCCGAAGCTGCGAGAAATATTAGGTCCATGTTACTGACGTATAAATTGATATCTGGGCAGGAAGTCAACTATAGCAAATCTGAGATTGTTTTAAGCAAAAGCACATGCGAAGGGAGAAATTCTGAATATTCTTCAGGTGAGGTTAGTCATGTCTCATAGCAAATATCTTCGATTGCCTCTTTGCTTTAGTCATGACAAAACTTCTGTTTTTAAATCGATCATTGAAAAAATAGAGAAGAAAATCTCCGGATGGAATGTTTGTCGGTTGTCTATGGGTGGAAAAGAAGTGCTGATTAGGGCAGTGGTGAGCACTATACCTAATTACGCTATGCAATGTTTCTTATTCTCAAACACTCTTATCCAAAATATAAAATCCCTCATTACTAGTTTTTGGTGGAAACACTCTAATTCGGGAAATGGGATGCATTGTCTTAAGGCAAGCTTGTTGTTTAAACCAAAACTAGAGGGGGGATTGGGGTTTAAGGATATCAAACATGTTAATCGCGCCCTTTTGGCAAAGCAGCTTTGGAAAATTGTTACCAATCCTGAGCATATTGTTAGCAGAATTATCAAAGCAAAGTATTTTCCTAGTGAGTCTTTGGATACGGCTAGGATTGGAAGAACTCCGTCGTTGTTTTGGCGAAGTATCTTATCTGTCCGTGATGTGATTTTTGCAGGGTCACATATGGACAGTCAGGGAGTTAGACGATGGACAGCAACAACAAGTGGAGTTTTTGATGTTAAGTCTGCTTATGAGGTATCACGAAGTCTGAGTTTCGCAATGCTTAATCCTGATCCGCAGCAGTCGGATAATCAGCATGTAATATCTTTTTGGCAATCTTTTTGGAAGCTTCCTTTACCAAGGAAAGTTTGTATATTTGCATGGAAGTTGTTTAATAATGGGATACCAGTTGGCTCTCTCTTGGTTAAGCGCCAGATTTGTACAAAGGTGAACTGTGTCTTCTGTGGATATAAGAATGAGTCTTTGTCTCATTTGTTTTTTGAGTGTTGGTGGTCAAGAAGTATATGGCAATTGGCTGGTTTAGAGGTTCCTATGCTGTCAATTCCTGACTTGTTCTTCTATTACCATATGCACATGCATAAACTTCAGTTCTGTAGTGTGCTAATCCTTTTGTGGCTTATTTGGTTTGTGAGGAACAAGGCAATGGTAGGGAATCAAATTTGGTCCCCTATGCAAGTTGTTAATAAGGGTAGGATGTTGTTAAAAGAGTTTTTAAATTCGAGATGTTTTTCCATGCCGTTTGATCAGTATAATGTGTTGCATTGGATTCCGCCGAATGTTCGTGAGGTTAAAATTAATACAGATGCTTCTTATTGCGCGGACACCCATCAGGCTGGTACTGTTGCTATTGCTAGGAATCATGAAGGGAAAATTATGGGGTTTCGTGCATCTGTTGTGTATAATTGTGATAGTGCATATACGGGGGAGTTCTGGGCCATTAAGGAAGGAATGTTATTAGCGTCTGCATTGGGGTTACGATATGTGACATTTGAATCAGATTGTTTTAATGTTGTTAAAGCCATCTCTCGGTTCGAATCTTCAACTGCAGAAACAATTGAAATGGCAAAGGAATGTCAAAATCTATTGGCTCGAAATCTTACTTGGAAATTATCAGTCATTAGAAGAGACGCAAATATGTTAGCAGATGCAATTTCAAGGGTGGTGCGTATTAAAGGTCTTATCTGGAGAACTTCCGATGCTTGCCCTATATATTTGAGTGACTTTGTAAATTTGTTATAGGGCTGGTTGTTTGTTGTTCTCTTTGCGTTATTGTAATCAAAAAAAAAAAAATTGAAAAGAACGTTAAAGTTTGCAAAATAAATCTCATTGATAATGGGAACTTAACTATGTTTTAATGTCTTCTTTATTTTCATTTATTCGTTATAGTTTTGTACTATTTATAAGCTACTTTGCTTTTCAATAAAATGTATTCTCCATTAAAATAGTTTGTGAGTAACAATATGGTCAGTGTCTACTTGAGGGGCTCAACACGCTGCATAGCGGATCCGGCAGGCACTAACCTAAGTTCTAAGCATACATACATATTTGGATTTAGCTTAGATCTACAAACATTGAGCCGGCTCTACCACATTATTGTACTATACTAGTTGTTAAAGCTAAGAACAATAGTTTAAACAAGTTTAGGAAAGTAAGTGATACAATATTTTACACAGAATCCGAGATTCGGAAGAAAACCATGACGAACTTCAAGAATGAAAGATCCGGGAGAAAACCATCACGAACTTCAAGAATGAGGCTCAAAAAGCATCACTAAGCAACAAAGATTCAAGCTACAACCGTAAGACGCGAAACATACAAAGCCCTAAATTTAAGCAGACAAAGCACAGAGCAAGACAAAAATGCCGAAGGCGGACAGTTCTGACGACTGTTAAGCCCTGATGAAGTTGGAGGAAAGTGCACCGTCGTCTGGACTCCGTTCACGTCGCGTCGTCTCCCTCGAGCTCTGCCTTCTCTCTTAGATAGAACCCATTTAAGAGCCCATTTACGTACCAAGTTTTTACGTATCCACATTCGGATAGAACCCATGCATTTAAGAAAGATATCAAGTGGTGTTATTAATTTTTCTCCATGGGACTAACAATTGGCGTTTGATTGGATTTTGAGATCCGGTAATAAATAAAATGCTATAAATGTATGAAGACATAATAACAACAAATGTTGTCATGTGAATTGCTATATTATGACGACATATAAACGGTTTATGTGATCATTGTCAAATATATCACATGTTCATCTTACGTTCTATGAAATACAATTGCCAATAGATTGCAAGTGATGACCACACATTGATGCATACAGCTGCTGGCTGATTCATTCATTATTTAGTTTGCAGCTCTGCATTTGCATTTCTTGATACGCATATGCAAATTCAAAACCATTACTTTGAACCTGAAGATCGGCTTTAAGCATTGAGATCGGTCAGTCCATATGGCTTCTGAAGATGGTTCTGGTGGAAGGAGGGGTTACTGGACAGCATCGGCATCTGCAAAGACACAAACTGGTTCTGTTTCAATTTCGTTACATGTTTTATTGTTCATTTTCATTTATTCATCTATGCATTTATATACGCATAGGTTGTTCTGGTTATCAACTTCCTCCACCTCAAATCACACGTATCGTCGACGCGCCGCCTCCTCCAACACTTTCTTTCTCTCCTCGAAATGATAGAATCATGTTTCTAAAGCGTCAATCATTGCCTCCCCTTGCTCATCTCGCTAAACCACAAGCTAAACTTGCTGGCATTCGCATTGATATCAACTGCAATATTAGGACTAGAGTGTAAGTAAGCATTTCTTATTTTTTTCCGACGTCCAGCGGATAGTATTCGTATTGACATATTCACTTCAGGTGTTCCTACTCTGGAATTGGGATCTGTCAGTTGAAGGGTGATGGCAATATAGGTCCGGAGACTGAAATTCATGGCTTCCCTGATGGAGCTAACATCAATTTTGTTGGCTGGTATTTCTTAGTTCCCATCATTTCAGCTTATCCTTACGTTTTACCGAAATCAAAACATAATTACTTTTTTCCACACAGGTCACCTGACGGCAGATATGTGTCTTTCAACATTTATTTTGATGAGGTGAGCAGCTCAAACTGTGTTTTGTGCAGCAGCATTTTTGCATGCTTTAACCTTATTATGTAATTGACTTGCATAATTTGACAGGAAGGAAGCAATGGCAGCTGTAAGCTCAGGATATGGGTTGCGGATGTCGAAACTGGCCTAGCTACACCTTTGTTCAAGCCTAGTGAAGTCTATGTTAATGCCGTTTTTGACAAGTAAGCATATATCATTAGTTTTGTCTGCTTGGGATTTCAAGAAGAAAAAAACTGACTGCTATGCAATGTCTGGCTTCATTCTTAACAGCTATATCTGGATCCAATAACTCCACATTATTAGTAAGCACCATTCCTGCAGTTCGTGCCGCTAATCCTCCAAACAAGCCTTGGCTTCCACCTGGTCCCAAGATTGAATCTAATGAGAAGGGGAGCATCAGTCAGGCAAGAACTTTTCAGGATTTACTCAAAGATGAACACGATGTGGAGTTATTTGAGTATTACGCGACTTCCCAACTTATTTTGGCCTCTTTAGATGGAAATGTGGTTAAGGAGATTGGTCCTCCTGGGATATATCAGTCATTTGATTCTTCTCCTGATGGAAAATATGTTTTACTGAATTCATTTCACCGGCCGTATTCCTTCAGCGTCCCGTGCTGGAGGTTTCCTAACAAAGTTGAGTTATGGACAACTGAGGGAAGGTTTGTCAGGGAGCTTTGTGATTTACCTCTTGCTGAAGACATTCCCATTGCATTTGGTAGTGTCCGTAAAGGAATGCGCTGCATCAACTGGCGGGCTGATAAGCCTTCAACTCTCTACTGGTAAGCAAGTATAATATTTAAATAAATCTTTTCAGTGCAGATCAGTCATCTTAAATACTTTTAACTTCAGGGTGGAGACCCAAGACGGAGGAGATGCGAGACGAGAAGTGTCGCCGCGTGATATTATTTACTCTCAGCCTGCTGAGCCACATTTAGCCGAGGAGGATCCAACGGTCTTACTCAAGCTAGACTTTCGCTACAGGTATGGACATTGAAGACCCAATTGAATTCATGTGTTTCATTTTTTTTCTACTTTGAAAATATTACATAACTGACAGATTTATTGATTTTCATCCCACAGCGGCATTTCATGGTGTGATGATACATTGGCTCTAGTATACGAAACATGGCATCGAACAAGGCGAACTAGAACTTGGGTAATATCACCTGCAGCGGACAAAGATGCAAGTTGCCCCAGGATATTGTTTGATAGGTCATCAGAAGATGCTTATGGTGACCCTGGTCGTCCCATGATGCGTAGTTCTCCGAAGGAACTCAAGTAATTGCAAAAGTGAAGAGGGCGAATAATGAACGATCTTACATTTTACTCTACGGAGTTGGTGCAACACCGAAGGGGAACGTTCCGTTTCTCGATCTGTTGGACATGTAAGCTGTGCTGACATTTTACATTTCTATGATGTCATATACTGTGAGTGCAGGGCTAATAGTCATGGCATTTCAGACATACAGGGCGAAAAGAGCGAGTGTGGGAGAGCGATAGACTCAAGTACTATGAAACTGTTGTGGCATTGATTCCAAATGAAGGAGAAATGCACATTGATCAGCTGAAGATAGTTACCTCCAAGGAGTCAAATACATCGAACACGCAATACTGTGTAACGAGATTGTCAGACAGACGAACAAGTCAAGTTACGCATTTTCCACATCCATATCCTGAGTTAAAATCACTGCAAAAAGAGTTGATCAGGTATAAAAGGAGAGATGGAGTTCAGCTTACAGCAACTTTGTACCTTCCACCAGGTTACAATCCTTTGAATGATGGCCGTCTTCCTTGTCTCATGTGGTCGTATCCTGAAGAGTTCAATAGCAGAGACGCTGCAGGGCAAGTGCGCGAATCTCCTAATGAATTCTCCGGAATAGGGCCAACATCACCCTTATTATGGTTAGCTAGAGGTATGTAGTCCTTTTTGCAGGCTTATTTTCCACACTTTGTTGATCACTGTTGCTTGATCTGATCATCTTGTGTCAGGTTTGCAATTTTGTACAATCCGGCAATCCCTATTATTGGTGAAGGAAATGAAGATGCTAATGACAGGTAGATATGCCATTTTTTCAGAACTTTTTATAATGAAATGCGGAGGGACATCTGATTGACTTGTATTTTGTTTGAAGATTTGTGGAGCAATTAGTAGCAAGTGCAGAGGCTGCAGTCCATGAAATCGTCGGTCGTGGAGTAAGTTAGCTTGTTTTCTTATGAGAGTTTAAATCATAGAGTCATTGTTGAAACTGATATCATGGAAACTTTTGCAGGTTGCTGACAGAGAGAAGATAGCTGTAGGAGGTCATTCATATGGAGCTTTCATGGCTGCGAACCTCCTGGCTCACGCGCCCCATCTGTTTTGTTGTGGGATAGCTCGTCAGGGGCATACAACAGGACACTGACTCCTTTTGGGTTTCAGGTATGCATATATATTTATATACATGGAAGTTTAAGTGAACTTGTAAGCATTATTATGTTATGATGGTCAGAATGAGGAGAGAACATTGTGGGAAGCAATGGATAGTTATGTGAAGATGAGTCCATTGATGTCAGCGGACAGGATAGAGAAGCCGCTTCTTTGATTCACGGCGAAGATGACAATAACGCAGGGACGCTTACAATGCAGGTGATCAGTGGAGTGACAAATATGTATATATGTACACATTGCTATAAACTGTGACATTGCTTACTTTTCTGCGCAGTCGGATAGAATGTACAAGGCATTGAAAGGGCATGGCAGTGTGTGCCGGCTTGTACTTCTTCCATTGGAAAGTCACTGTTATAGTGCAATGGAAAGTATAATGCACGTGCTATGGGAGACAGATAGATGGCTGCAAAAATATTGCTGCAACAGGAAACCAAGAAAGAAAGAAAGTAGGAACTAAGGAAAGATTTGTATAGATAGAGTAGAAGTTGATTAGAGTACTCCACAGAAACAATGTAAAATCCTACATCGACGTCATTCAAAAGAAATTTCATCGCGATGCATCATGAGTTTGACTTCAAGATCATATTTATAAAATCTCTTTCGTCAATAATATGCGCATATATTATAATATAGTAAATTCAGGAAATTTAAAATCAAAGAGCTATAATACGATCAAATACAATATGGTGTTGGTGTAGTAATAAACAAGTGGAATGGAAATATTTTAGGAAATCAAAATGTGGCTTAAAAAATATATGACAATAAGAGAGTTTGCGCTATATATATAGTAGAGATAAAACATCTAGAGACACATTTTCATAAAATCAAGACATTATCTTAATCGTTGATTTTATTCATTTAATGATTGATACTAATGATTGAATCAAAACCAATGACTGATATAATATCCTTATGTATTACAAAACTTGAATGTCAGACTGGACTCACAATTTGTATATAAATTTTGAATTTTAATCAGTCATATTTTATAAAAACTAACTGATGTGGGCACAAAGCCCAATTTGTTTACTTATCATATTAGTCTCACATCGCTTTTTATTATGTTTAGCTATAGTTAGTTTCATATAAATAGTTAGCTTAACTTTATGTATTTTCTCATCTTTGAATTAATAAAACATGAGTATTTACTCGTTTTCTTCTGAAAGATTCCAATTATTAATTTGTGAATTTGTCGTTTGACAATTCACGCGGGCTTCCGCTACGTCAGTTGGTATTAGAGCCAGGTTTTTCCTGGCTTTTTATCACTGATCTTTTAAAACCAAAGTTTTTATTAGCTTCTAGGATTTGCCTAGAACTACAGCAGCGGCATGTGAGGAGTAGCAGCGGCGCGTGAGGAGCAGCAGCGGCGCGTGAGGAGCAGCAGCTGGGCGTGGGAGCAGCAGCGACGCGTGACGAGCAGCAGCGGCGTAACAACATAGGAGCAGCAGCACACGTGACGAGCAAGAGCGACGCGTGAGAAGGTGCAATAACATCAGGAACAGAACACCATGGTAGGCCAAGTAGCAGCGGTGGATGTCCACGCGTTGGCCGAGACGGTGGCTAGACTGAGCGAACAAGTGGCGACTTTAACAACCGCTATGGCTAATCATCAAGGAAGGGGAGAGGAGCAACACCATACGAGAAGAGAAGATCAACCACAACGGAGTAGAGGAGCCTCACTCCCTCGGCGGATTGAAGAACGACGTGGCCAACCATGAAGAATTGAATCAGATTCTGAAGATGAACTTGAAGTTGATGAGGTGTCTGAAGCGGGAGAGAGTATAATCATCAAGATTATCGAGTCAAGGCGGATACTCCAATGTTATTTGGAACGATGGGCATTGAAGAGTTTCTGGATTGACAAATCGAAGTGGACCGATTCTTTGACGTCATGGAAGTACCGGAGAGCAAGCAAGAAAAGATGGTGGCTATCCGATTAAAAAGCACAGCTGCAGTATGGTGGGATAGATTTGTAGCCCTGCGACGTGCGCAACGTAAAGGTCCAGTTAGAACTTGGAGACGCATGCGACAGTTGATGACAGAGAGATTCTTGCCTAAAGAATACGAACAAATCCTATACCGGATGTACATTGACTGTCATCAAGGAAGGAGGAGTGTGACAGAATATACCACAAAATTTTTGCGACTTTCTGAACGTAGTGAGTTGAAAGAGACGGAGAACCAGAAGGTAGCTCGCTACATTAGCAGATTAAAAGGATCGTTGCAGGAAAAGATGGGATTGCAAACTGTTTGGACTGTAGCAGAGGCTTCCAACTTGGCAATGAAGGCAGAATTGATGGAGAAGTCTCCAAAAAACTTTCAAGCTTTCCAACAGTTTCAACCTCGTGATACGGTAGAAGGTGGGAGTACTAAAGATGAAGAGACAGTAAAGGAGGCACCTTTGACACATAAACCTACAAATCGTGTGAGCGGACCAAGCGGAGCTACAAGAACAAGAACAACAAATCCGTATGCCAAACCATCAGGCGAGAAGTGCTATCATTGCGGGGTCATCGAACATAAATCAAATGTTTGTCCATCTAGAGATACCGTTGCTGTCGTTACTCAAATGACTACTGACAGCGATAATGATGATGAATACGCCGGTGCCGAATTTGCTGAGGAAGAGACTGAAGAAAGAGTTAATGTTGTGTTGCAGAGGATCTTGTTTTCAGCAAAAGAGGAAGGGCAACGTAAAAATTTATTTAGAGCACACTGTTCTATAAGGAACAAATTGTGCAATCTAATAGTGGATAATGGAAGTACTGAGAATTTAGTTTCTCAGAAATTGGTGGAGTACTTGAAGTTGCCTACAAAACCGCATGAGAAACCATATTCACTAGGTTGGGTGAGTAAGGGAAGTCAAGTTCGTGTGTCATTAGTTTGCCTTGTTCCAATTTCGATTGGAAAACATTATCGAGAGGAAGTGTGTTGCGATGTTCTGGATATGGACGTGTGTCACATCTTGTTGGGCCGTCCTTGGCAATACGACAACGATATAACCTATAGGGGCCGAGATTATATTTTGTTATTCACTTGGAATGCACATAAGATCGCTGGTGCCACCAGTATTGACTTTTGACAAACCGACTGAAACTACAAACTCTAATTTCTTGGTGATGTCTCGAAATGATAGGGAGTTGGATGCTGATGTAAAAGAATCAAAATACTTTTGTGTAGTGATGATCAAGGGATTGTTAAGTGCAATAAATGAGGGAGGGGACATCCCATCAAAAGTGGAGGACGTTCTTAGAGATTTTGGTGAACTGATTTCTGAAGAATTACCAAACCATCTTCCCTCGATGCGTGATATTCAGCATCAAATCGATTTAATTCCTAGCGCAAGTTGTCCGAAAGAAAATGAGATCTTAAGAGCGCAAATCGAGGGCTTGTTGGAGAAGGGTTTTATCAGAGAAAGCATGAGTCCGTGTGCAGTTCCTGTTCTTCTTGTGCCTAAGAAAGGGAATCAATGGAGGATGTGTGTCGATAGTAGGGCTATCAATAAGATAACAATCAAGTATAGGTTTCCAATCCCTCGTTTGGAAGATATGCTTGATGAGTTATCAGGATCTAAAGTATTTTCGAAGATAGACTTACGTAGTGGCTACCATCAAATAAGAATCCGTCCAGGTGATGAGTGGAAGACGGCCTTCAAAAGCAAAGATGGTTTGTACGAGTGGCTAGTTATGCCTTTCGGGTTATCCAACGCCCCTAGCACTTTCATGCGACTCATGAATCAAGTTTTGCGACCCTTTATTGGTTCATTTCGTTGTCTACTTTGATGATATTTTGATTTACAGCAAAACTGAGGAGGAACACTTGGAGCATTTGAGACAAGTCTTGCAAACTTCAGGAGAACAAGTTGTACGTAAATCTAAAGAAATGCACATTCTGTACCAATAAACTATTATTCTTGGGATTTATTGTAGGTGAAGAGGGAATTCAAGTGGATGAGGAAAAGTACGTACAATCCGAGAATGGCCAGCTCCAAAGTCAGTAACAGAAGTGAAGCTTTCATGGTTTAGCCACTTTTTACAGGAGATTTGTTCGTGATTTCAGCACTATCACTGCACCCACAGAATGTTTGAAGAAAGGAAAGTTTCAATGGGGTCCCGCGCAGGAGGCGAGTTTCGCGCTAATCAAAGAGAAGTTGTGTACAACACCGGTTTTAGCACTACCTGATTTTGACAAGATTTTCCAAGTGGAGTGCGATGCTAGTGGAGTTGGCATTGGTGCTGTTTTATCTCAGGAAAAGAGACCGGTTGCCTTTTTCAGCGAAAAACTGAGTGACGCACGTCAAAAATGGAGCACCTACGATCAAGAGTTCTATGCTGTTTATCGAGCCTTGAGGCATTGGGAGCATTATTTGATTCAACGCGAATTCATTCTTTTCACGGATCATCAAGCGTTGAAGTTTCTTCATAGCCAGAAGGTAATAAACAAGATGCATGCTCGTTGGATTAGCTACTTGCAGAAGTTCCCATTCATCATTCAACACAAGTCTGGAATGCTAAATACAGTTGCTGATGCTTTAAGTAGAAGAGCTTCCTTACTTGTTACGTTGTCCCAAGAAGTTGTGGGATTTGAAGAGCTGAAGGAGTTGTATGAGGAGGACCCAGATTTCAAGGAGTGGGCTAAGTGCAAATTTGAACATCCTTGTGCTGATTTCCATATCAAAGATGGCTATCTTTTTAAAGGGGATCAACTATGCATTCCAACTTCATCACTGCGTGAGAAGCTGATACGAGATTTGCACGGTGGAGGTCTAAGTGGTCATTAGGGAGAGACAAGACCATCGTTAGTCTGAAAGAACGATATCATTGGCCACATTTGAAGAGGGATGTAGGTGCTATTGTGAGGAAGTGTTATACATGTCAAGTATCTAAAGGACAATCTCAAAACACTGGTCTTTATATGCCGTTACCTGTGCCTGATGATATCTGGCAAGATCTTTCAATGGACTTCGTGTTGGGCTTACCTAAGACGCAACGAGGAGTAGACTCAGTATTTGTTGTGGTGGACAGATTCTCAAAGATGACGCACTTTATTGCTTGTAGAAAGACATCTGATGCTTCGAACATTGCAAAATTATTTTTCAGAGAAGTTGTTCGTCTGCACGGAGTTCCCAAGTCTATCACATCGGATCGTGACACGAAGTTTTTGTCTCATTTTTGGATTACACTATGGAGGATGTTTGGTACAACACTTAATAGGAGTTCGACTGCACATCCGCAAACTGATGGTCAAACTGAGGTGACTAATAGAACGTTGGGAAATATGATTCGCAGCATTTGTGGGACAAACCTAAGCAGTGGGATTTGGCTTTACCTCAAGTGGAGTTTGCTTACAATAGTGCAACCCATTCTGCTACTGGACGTTCACCATTTTCGATTGTCTATACATCTGTTCCTAACCATGTAGTTGACTTGGTGAAGCTTCCGAAGGGTCATGGAGTTAGTGTGGCAGCAGAAGATGGCCAAAGAAGTTCAGGATGTCAAAGAGGTGGTCAAAGCGAAGTTAGAAGCTGTAGGACAAAGAAACAAGGCAGCAGCTGATAAAACGTCGTGTGAAGTTATTTGAAGTTGGGGATGATGTTATGGTGTTCCTGCGTAAGGAAAGATTTCCAGTTGGTACTTTTAAGAAGTTGCAGCCTAGGAAGTACGGACCATTCAAGATTACTAGAAAGATCAACGATAATGCGTATGTGGTGGCATTACCAGATTCCATGAATATCTCCAACACTTTCAATGTTGCAGATATTTACGAGTACCATGAAGATGAAGCGTTATATCCTGGAAAAAACTCGAGGTCGAGTTCTTCGCAAGTGGGGGAGACTGATGTGGGCCTAAAGCCCAATTTGGTTTACTTATCATATTAGTCTCACATCGCTTTTTATTATGTTTAGCTATAGTTAGTTTCATATAAATAGTTAGCTTAACTTTATGTATTTTCACATCTTTGAATTAATAAAACTTGAGTATTTACTCGTTTTCTTCTGGAGGATTCCAGTTATTAATTTGTGAATTTGTCGTTTGACAATTCACGCGGGCTTCCGCTACGTCAATAACATTTTAAATAAGTGTTATGTTTTGGAAGACTTTATAACAGACCCTTTCCCATTAAATTAATACTAGTTATCTTTGCACAATCTGAACTGTGATTTTTTATTTGAGATGTAATATAACAATAGTACACTAAATATGAACATGAAGAAAGTGTTGAGTAATTTGATATTATTAGTAAACTTTTAATCTAGAGAAGAAAAATGCTTACATGTTATAAAAAAGATTGCAAAAGCGTACTGATAGTAGTGTTTTCTAATTTCAAACATTAAACAATATTCAATCTGTAAATATGTAAACAACATTCCGTAAAATCAAAGAAATCTCATGTTTCAACACATTCAAATTGCACTAAATCAAAAATACACACCTAATACACCATCCGAAACCAAAATAAATCTCCACTTCAAATAATCATCGACATCTTCATTCTTAACAAATCAAAGTCCCAAAATGAAGAATTAGGAAAATTCTTGAACAAAATTGATTTGAGAAAGAAGAAAAATGAAAAAGACCATAGAACCTAAGCAAACTACGGGAGAAGACGCAATTCAATAAATGATGATACGGAAGTGACGATTGGGGGAGATGACGGTTGTGAGAGATGATACGAATTCGTAACGAGATAGAAGAGATTAAGGATTAGAAGATGAAAAGAAAGATTAGAGAATATAGAAGATGAAGTTAAGAAAATTATTATTCATTCATTGTCTACCCTTACACATTACATGAGAGTTATTTATATCATTAGTCATAATAAATATGACATTTATTCTCCTAATAGAATACGTAACATTCCTTCCTCCTTCAGAAAACCTTGTCCTCAAGGTTTAAAACATGATAGCATTTCTGGTGGTCTTGACAAATAAAACTATAGAAGTTTGAGAACTGTTACACCGCCAGAGTTGCCAACAATGACAAGAAACCACTCCAACTCATAAAATTCATACTGAATAATCCTTTGCAAGTAGACAAGAAATATTAAGCCATAGACCCAAGTGGAGAAATGTTGAAAATCATCTGTGCCACTGTCTCTCCAAATCACTAGGACACTATCATCAACTATTGTTCCGACATTCTTAACAACCACAGTGTCCTCAAATTGTACCGAAACATAAGAATCAATTGGAATTACCTCAGAAGTAATAGACATCAATTCCACACCAACGTGTGTAGTGTTGACGTCTGCAATATCCAATGATGAATCTACAGGCTGAGCAATCTGATTTTCTGACGGTTGTAGACTCTAACTGTATCCTATCTTCATTCCAAGGGTGTTAGCCATTCTTTCTAATTGTTCTGTATGTCTCTTAGTAGTGGCGGCTTGTTGGTGAAACGATTCTTCCATTCTTGTAAAAAGTTCTTTGATCTTGATAAGTTCTCGATTGATATTCATTAGAGCCTCAATATCTTCCGGACTCAAATCATCCTCGACTTGTAAACTTGACTCGACATTCACCTCTCGATGAAGAAGCACCATTTGATACGAATCGAGATAGAAGAAATTAAGGGTTAGAAGATGAAAAGAAAGATTAGAGAATATAGAAGATGAAGTTGAGAAAATTATTATTCATTCATTGTCTACCCTTACACATTACATGAGAGTTATTTATATCATTAGTCATAATAAATATGACATTTATTCTCCTAATAGAATACGTAACAAGAGATGCAGGGGAACGTTGTTTTAGGGTTAAGTATGTGTTGTAGACATCCATAACTTGATGTGTTTTACCTTTATGTCCTTTTGTTTTCTTAATTATTTTACGTTAGGTTTATATGCTTCTAAAGGATAAAATCGGAAACCGAAGTGTGGCTTCAATAACCGTCAATTGGGATGCTTGTACCTACCGTCAATATAGTAGAGATGAAACATAAAGACATTCATGGACTAGCTGTACCTACCGTTTCTTTTTTGGGTTCCATATCAGCAATGCAGTTCATCCAACGATAAATCTAATCCAATATTAATCATTGATTTCATTAATTTAATTCTTTATTCAATACAAATAGGCTCAAGTGGCCAAGTACAAACTAGAGAGCCTTCGAATTACCCCTTAAGAGGCGAAGAACTTCGGAAGTCTACAAAAGGACTCGGAAAGGAACTAGAGTCGCAATGACTCACAAGACTCTAAAACAAGGCAAATTGCCGAGACTGAAGGTCCCTATTCTAGAGGTGTTTGCTGATTGTTGAATGATGAAAATGAGGGGAGAGAGCTCCTTTGTCCACGACCTTAAGGCCTAGTTCCTTCACAATGCGAGGCGAAATAAAGTTGTGGGTGGCTTCACTATCTATGAGTACGGTTACCTCGTGGTTGCCAATCTGCCCCCACACTTTCATAGCTCGTGAGGGCGTGAGTCCCACAATGCTGTTAAGTGATACTTCCACGTCCTCGGCAGGTGGTTCCTCCTCGGGTTCTTTTTCTTTAGCCCTTAGGATTTTGTCAGTGCATATGTGCCTTGTATACGATCTCTATGAATCGTATCCAATGTAATCGCTATCGAAAAAGAAAATATTAACTGTTAAATTAATATAAATGAATAATTGAGATGATATTATTTAATGTCAAAAAAATTTATTTGCCCATGAAAATATCTTATCATGAGGAATGAAAAGCAATAAATAAGGAAAAAGAAAAAGAATAATATACGTAGTAGAGAGAGGTCAGTTAAGGGTGAATGTCGACCTCTTCGGTGGTTCAGAAAGTCTACAATCGAATCTCTCCGCCTTTCACAACTTCTCTCTTCCTTCGTCGTCGTCCTCCTCCTTCACTCTTCCCCTCTCGACTAACAAAGCTTCGATTCACGACTCTCCGCGCCATGTCATCTTCCAGATTACACAATCTGTTGCCTCCCAATGCTCTCTCCTCCGCCGCAATCCATTCCGATGAAAATGGTAACCTCTTCACTCTCTCTGTTATCTACTTTCTATTCATTTCCTGCTCTGTGTATTTACTTGAATTCGCTTCTCAGACGATGCCGCCGGATACCGATTTCCTCCGCCCGAAATCAAAGACATCGTCGACGCTCAGCCTCTCCCTGCTCTCTCCTTCTCCCCAAACAGGGATAAGATTCTCTTCCTCAAGCGAAGATCTCTACCTCCACTAACTGAATTAGCAAAGCCTGAACAGAAATTAGCTGGAATTCGTATTGATGTCAAATCCAACACGAGGAGTAGAATGTAAGTCTCAATCCTTTTTCTTCATTATAATGTTTACTTATTGTTTATTTAATATAAATTGTTCCTTTCCGCATTAAGGTCTTTCTACACCGGCATAGGCATCCATCAATTGACTTCTGATGGTACACTTGGTCCTGAGAAGGAGGTTCATGGCTTTCCTGATGGTGCTAAGATCAATTTTGTCAGCTGGTATTTATCAGATTTCTTTTGGTTACTATCTTGTGCATATGTATGCTTCACTCCACCATCCTGATGGCTATCTCGTTCTCACGTGTTCTACTTTAGGTCGCGGGATGGTCAGTATTTGTCTTTCAGCATCCGCTTTGATGAGGTATGTATTCAGGAAACTTGAAATATTATGTGTGTAAACAATAAGCTTCACATGAAAGCTTATTGTTAATTTTGATAATAAATTTAACCTGTGACTTCTTTAAAGGTTTATGAGCCTTTTCTTGAAAGGCATCACTATTTTATTTGTTTATCAGTCCAATTGGCATCTTTTGAACCTTTTTCTTCAAACAACAGGATGATATTGATGACAACAGTAGCAAGCTAATACTATGGGTTGCTGACGTGGAATCTGGGAAAGCTAGACCATTATTTCCATCCTCTGATACATATTTGAATGCAATTTTTGACAAGTGCACACTTCTTCTCACTCTTTTATCTTCATTCAATGAATTCCTGTTCCTACCTTTCACTCACATTTGTATTCTTCTTATTGATAGCTATATCTGGATAGATAACTCCACCTTATTAGTTTGCACGATTCCTGCATCTCGTGGAGATCCACCAAAGAAGCCTTTAGTTCCATCTGGCCCTAAGATCCAATCTAATGAGCAAAGAAGTGTCATTCAAGTTAGAACCTTTCAAGATCTTCTAAAAGATAAGTATGATGAAGATTTGTTTGACTACTATGCTACTTCACAACTTGTGCTGGTTTCCTTGGATGGGACAACAAAGGAAATCGGTTCTCCAGGGGTTTATACATCATTAGACTCTTCACCTGATGGGAAGTACCTTTTACTGAGTTCGATACACCGTCCATATTCATTCATTGTGCCATGTGGAAGGTTTCCTAAGAAGGTTGATTTGTGGACATCTGACGGGAGATTTGTGAGGGAGCTTTGTGATTTGCCGCTTGCAGAAAACATCCCCATCGCATTCAGTAGTGTGCGTAAAGGGATGCGCTCTATCAATTGGAGAGCAGACAAACCATCAACTCTCTACTGGTAAATTAAGCTCATTTTCAATTACTTTTTGCTCATATAGTTGTTTGTAACTGTGGATTCCAATCTCAAGGGTGGAAACACAAGATGAAGGGGATGCAAAAGTGGAGGTATCTCCTCGTGATATTATTTACACTCAACCTGCTGAGCCACTTCAAGATGAGAAACCAGTGGTTTTACACCAACTGGATCTACGATATGGGTATGATCAATTCATTCTTTAAATTTTGATGTCATGCTGGTAGTTTGTGGCAATGGCCTGGATCAAGTGTATTGCTGGATTGGCTCTTTACTTTGTTTTAAAAAAGTTCGTGAACCTTACACGTACTATTTTCTTTTCCTCTGAATATCTGGCTGAATCAGTATTTTCTGTAAAGGCATTATTTTATTTTAAGCTTGCGTATGTCATTTTTGCAGTGGTATTTCGTGGTGTGATGATTCATTGGCGTTCGTTATGAATCCTGGTATAAAACAAGACGGACGAGAACCTGGGTTATCTCTCCTGATACTAAGGAAATTAGCCCTCGGATACTGTTTGATAGGTCTTCAGAAGATGCGTATTCTGATCCTGGTTCTCCTATGTTGCGAAGAACGTCACTAGGAACTTATACAATGGCAAAAATAAAAAGGGAGAATGATGATGGAACCTATCTTTTATTTAATGGAAGTGGTGCAACACCTGAGGGGAATATTCCATTTCTCGATTTGTTTGACATGTAAGTTCTAAGTACCATTGTCCATTTAAGCTACTTCTTTTTGCTTTATGCCACAGTTGTAGGGGTCCATGCTAAACGTATATTTTCCAGAAATACTGGAAAGAAAGAACGAATATGGGAGAGCAATAAAGAAAAATATTACGAGAGCGTCGTAGCTTTGATGTCTGACCAAAATGAAGGGGATTTGCAACTGGAAGAACTTGCTATCCTTAACTCCAAGGAGTCAAAAACAGAGAATACTCAGTATTATTTACAAAGATGGCCAGACAAGAAGACATTTCAAATCACCAATTTTCCTCATCCATATCCTCAATTAGCAGAGTTGCAGAAGGAGATGATCAGATATCAAAGAAAAGATGGTGTACAACTTACAGCAACACTTTATTTACCTCCTGGTTATGAGCCATCAAAAGATGGTCCTCTTCCATGTCTTGTATGGTCATATCCAGGAGAATTTAAAAGCAAAGAAGCGGCTGGACAAGTCCGTGGATCTCCCAATGAATTTCCTGGAATTGGCTCGACATCAGCCCTTCTATGGCTTGCTCGGAGGCATGATTATTTGCACCCTTAAATATAGAAGCATTTTAACCTTCTGTTTCACTTATCAATTAGTAATTAGACTATCATCATGCAGGTTTGCAATATTATCTGGGCCAACTATTCCCATTATTGGCGAGGGAAATGAAGAAGCAAATGATCGGTAATTCATTGGTTCTCTAATTGCGGTGTAACTTTTGTCTCATGCAAATTGCTAGCTAACTTGCATCCTACATGCAGCATTCCCATACATTATTTGTGTTGCAAACACATTTGCTCTTGTCTTCAACTCTTGTCTTCAAGTTTAAAAGATGACTATTTTTTCACATTGTTGTAAAATCATATTCCTTTTTTAGTATGACAGCAGTCGATCTATATTATTCTTTCCAGTGACTTTTATACTGGTGAAAGATATTATGGGATTGTCGGCTTTGTTCATTTGATTTGGTAACCTTTGCTACATTGGCTCAAAATCTGTTCACAAACTTTTGCCCTTGTCAGGTACGTAGAGCAGTTAGTGGCAAGCGCAGAAGCTGCAGTGGAAGAAGTTATTCGGCGCGGAGTGAGTGTCTTATCTTCACTTTATTTATCTACTTTTGTTCCCTTTGGAGTAGAGGACATTGATTGAAAATGAGTATTGTTAGGTTGCTCATCCAGACAAAATTGCTATTGGTGGTCATTCATATGGCGCGTTCATGACCGCTAACCTCTTAGCTCATGCCCCTCATCTGTTTTGCTGTGGAGTGGCCCGCTCAGGGGCATACAATCGTACGCTTACACCATTCGGGTTCCAGGTAATGTTATCATTTAAAAATTGATGTTTCAGAAGACTCCGGTGAAGTTGACAGTATGCTGGTTCCTCTTCTCATCGTCAGAATGAAGATAGAACTCTATGGGAAGCCACTAATACTTATGTGGAAATGAGCCCGTTCATGTCTGCCAACAAAATAAAGAAGCCTATCTTGCTTGTACATGGTGAAGAAGACAATAACTCAGGGACTCTTACAATGCAGGTATATAATAGTCACAACTTGATGTAATAATTTTGTTCAGTTGCTTAATCATAACTAGTACCCTTGACCATTATGCTCCAAATTTCTCTAATGAGTCACATTTGCTATTTGATTGTGTTCACCAATATGCAGTCGGACCGGTTTTTTAATGCGTTGAAAGGGCATGGTGCTCTTTGCCGGCTTGTAATTCTTCCATTTGAGAGTCATGGTTATGCTGCAAGAGAAAGCATCATGCATGTTCTGTGGGAAACTGATAGATGGCTACAGAAATATTGTGTGTCGAACATTTCAGATGTGAGTGGCAAGATTAATGTGGTAGGCAAAGAAACAATTGATTCAGATGGCACAGCGGTTGTTGCAACGGGAGGAGGAAGCCCTGAATACACATGTATAGATGGACCTCATACCATCAAAAGGTCTCTATTGTGGTAAGTTCTCCAAGTCCAAGCATGTAAACGTTAAGGAATTCAAAGTTTATTCAGTAGATTCACATTCTCCTGAAAAAAGTAGGGTAAACTCATTTTATTTTCCACGTACAGATGGAAAGAAGAATTAGTGGATGTTGCATGATTTCCATCCTCGCAGAAGTGGTATGCACTTTTGTGCTAAAAAGTATGTTGAAGCCTGTACCTCATCCAGTTTGATTCTTGCTATTTGACAGAAATTGGATAAATTATGATGCTAAGAATAAACTGTCTACCCCGCTAGCTCATCCTGTGAAGTCTGAGTGCAGTGGAATTGACATCACAAGATTGTATATTTCACATGTAACTAGACCTAACAGAAGCAACAATGAGATTTTCCTAGTTTTTGTTCCTTATTTACTGACCTCATCGGTGAAATGTTCTTCTCGATTTAAACTTGGTATGCGAAAGTTCTTTTGAGAAAGTCCATTCACCAATAAAGTCTGCTCGCTGCGGATCAACTTTTTCATGTAATTCAAATCAATTCTCAAGGAATATTTACAACAGCTTCAGCATCAGCTCCAGCACCAGCAACTTTTATGTTTCAAAGAGTCTGAAGCGCACAATGCTAATGCAGGCTGAAGTGAAGTTGCTGTTGACGCTACTAATAGTTACACTTTTTCTATAGCATCTTCACATTTACAAGTATTAGCAGGCTGGGCGTCATATCTTACCCTCACTGCGTACCCCACACAGCTTTCAAAAATCTTCGCCACACCAATGCTCATAGTTACATAATACAAACACCAGCCCAATAAAACAGTCAACCTCATTTCCTTAATATTCTTCAACTCACTCATAGTATAAATCATCGTCTCGACCTCTTCCCACAGTTTCCACCAACATAATGCTCCGCAGCTAACAGTTAAGGCCACCTTTCCAACTATCTTTTCATCTTCATGCTCCTTCAGTATACCTCCGAAAACCGTGTCATCCACCACCGGTTTCACTATCATTTTATACCACTGAAGTGTTGTTTCGTGTATTCCTAAGAAAAACAAAAGTAGACTCACAAGACACATTCTGCTTCCTAACTCATATGATCTTATTATGATATCATTCCTTGCTGCATCAACTGCAATGTTCCCTTCTAAGCCCAATCCAACACACACCTGCAACGCGCAGATGAAGATCCAAGCTGCATATAACCGTGGCCGGAAAATTACTACCGGGACATAATCTTCCGGTTCATGCTTACATAATGCATGGAACAAAGCACCTGTCACATTCAAACCACACTGCATGAATGTTGCTAAGGTTATAACAGACACAAGGGCATGAAGAAGAATAGGATTGGTTTCAAGCAACAGAATCAGACTCCATCTCGGGAAGTTGCTCGTAAAAGATGAATCATAATAAAGGTTCGACAACCTCGCAATAAGAAGATATGAAAGTGGAAGTAGCAGACTCAAGACGGTAGTCGTGAAAAGGTGAAATGCCTCTCGAATGCTCACCATGTTAAGTATCTGAAGTTAGAGATGAGCTACATGTAAAACCAAGATTAATTCGATGGATAGTCTTATATGAAGAGAAGCAGAATGAAAAGTGGTTGCCATGACAGAATTGAGAGTTGACATTGGACGAGGTCTCATGATCAATACATATATTCCTTTGCAACTTAGTCGTATACAATTATGTATTGCAAGGGACACAGCCGGTGACAATGACATTATACACAAACCACAAATATGTATTTTATGCATGACTTGTGATGCACATTGCATATGGCAGCTTTTTAATTATCAAGATCAGATCAACTTGGAACATACCAACTGAAGATCCAGGTTTAATGTGTCAAATTGGTTTTAGTCTCTCTTTCTCGAGGTAGGTAGTTCAAACTTGTATGTCATATGGAATATCATATAATTACTCCATTTTTACGTGCAAGTTGATGATTGTGGAATGAGTATTATTTGGCACAGATCATCTAAGCAAACAGATTCATTCTGATTGTGGGTTAAAGTCAACAATTGGGATATAACGTTTGGGCTTCAGGAATGACCCTCTATGTCTCGATAAAGGACACTTTGCTCATAAGCGGATAAAAACTAAGTCTCTAAAGGACACTTCGCTCTTAAACGTATAAAACGAAAAAAGAACCTCCAGCTTCACTGATTTCGGTGTAGTATTATTGCCTCACTTTGCTGAGATAAATCCAAGAATATCGTGAATAATCATCAATAAAAATAATAAAATAACCATAACCTTTATTCGAAATAAAAAGGGGTCGAACCCAAACATTAAAAAAATATCAAATGGACGCTTGGAAACAAATTCGCAAGTCGATAAGGAAGTTGTAACTGTTTACCAAACTTGCAACCCTGCCGGTGTAAAGATGCATCGTTAGACACACGACTTAAAACACCACAACGTACTTAAGAAGAAAAATGAGAACCACTGTTGAACCCTTAGGGTTTTGATGATGACAAGTGATCAATACTGACTAGTGTATTGAGTGTGCAGATTGTGCTTCACTGGACTTACGGAACGACTAGTCTAAGGTCGTTGGCAGTTCCTGATATTTCGGACCCAGAAAAATCAGGGAAGAATATTTTGTTTCTTAATTTGATTAGATCGATTTTGATAATATTCTAACTGCCTATATTGATAATGATAATATCCTAACTGCTTTTTAGAGTTTAGAAAAGATTTATTGAACAAAGATTTGAAAAGATATGATATTTCCTAAATTGAATCTTGCATGGATTGTAGGGTTTGATTGAGAGGAGTTGCTTAGTATAAAAGCCAGCAGCAGGAGCTTGTAGACGTGTGACTTTGTGAGATAGCTAGAGGAGCGATCGAGACCAAAGCACAAGGAGACGAGCAACGGCAGTGAGGAGAGCGAGCGTGACCGCGTTTATCACGTTGGTTGAGGGCTTTTAGGCTTAGGCTAGAGACTTCATTGGTCCATCTAGTTTGAGACGTCTTGCTGCAGAACTTCAACTTGGATTGGTGCCTGAGAATCAAGGGGTGCAGCTTAGAACAGTAGTAAACGAGGAGTTGTACTAGCTGATTCGAGTGTATTCGGTTCGAGGACATTAATAAAGTTTGAAGTTGAGAATCCTTCCAGTTGCTGCTGGAAGGGGTGGTTTTTCCCAGTTGGGTTTCCACCTAAAATCGTGAGTACTGTTTTACTTGTGTTTATTACTTACTCGTGTTTATTCCGCTGCGACTAGTCGTATCGAGGGACAAGTCGACCCTCACGACTAGAAGTACAAGCTAACCTCGATCCAACAATTGGTATCAGAGCCCGGTGCTCTAGATTAGTGTTAGCTTGCAGGTACAATGGCCAAAAACTTCGGAGATTGGACACCCCCACCACTGAAATCGGGAGAATATGACTGGTGGGTCAAGCAGTTCAAGTCACATGTGTGCTCACTGGACGCTCAGGTCTGGAAGGTCATTACTAGAGGAGATGAACCGATTTTGGACCAAATGATGCTGGTTAAGATGAGAACCTTTATGATGAAGAAGACTATCGGATATCGTTGAGAAGAATCATCGTGCAAAAAGAGTTCTTCTTCAAGCACTGACCGAAGGAGACAAACGGAAGATACTAGGATATGACACTGCCAATGAGATTGGGAAGCCCTGAAAAGATTGTACTCTGGGAACGAGGATATCCAGAAGAACAGAATATTGACAGCACTCAAGGAGTATGAGTCGGTTGCTCAGGGAAGGAATGAATCTCTGGAGGATTTCCACTCCAGGTTCCAGACATGTGTGGGACAACTGGTCTTTCTGGTGAAAAGATGGAAGATTGGAGAATCACTCACCGGTTCCTCCAGGCACTGGATCCTAGCTGGGATCACATAGCAATGGCGCTTCATGCTCAATCAGATATGAAAGCTATAACACTGGAAGAACTTGTGGCCAGACTTCAGTCACATGCTATCGTGTTCAAAGGGAAGACGGCCTCCAGAGAAGCTACAAAGTCCAAGTCACTGGCACTTAAGGTTGAGAAAGCATTTGAACTAGTTCAGACTGATGCTCAAGATGATGAGGACCTGGATGAATCCACTGCGTTGATCACCAGAGCACTAAGAATGACAAAACTGGATGCTATGAGGAAAGTCAGAAAATTTAACAGAGAAGACAACCAGAACTCACAGTCCGCTAATCAGAACACACAATTGACTGGTCCAAAGGACAAATTACGTTAGTCTTGTTTATTCCGCCGCGACTAGTCGTATCGAGGGACAAGTTGACCCTCACGACTAGAAGTACAAGCTAACCTCAATCCAACAATTAGTATCAGAGCCCGGTGCTCTTGATTAGTGTTAGCTTGCAGGTATCATGGCTAAAAACTTCGGAGATTGGACACCCCCGCCACTGAAATCGGGAGAATATGACTGGTGGGTCAAACAGTTCAAGTCACATGTGTGTTCTCTGGACGCTCAGGTCTGGAAGGTCATTACTAGAGGAGATGAACCGATTTTGGACCAAATGATGCTGGTTAAGGATGAGAACCTTTATGATGAAGAAGACTATCGGATCGTTGAGAAGAATCATCGTGCAAAAGAGTTCTTTCAAGCACTGACCGAAGGAGACAAACGGAAGATACTAGGTATGACACTGCCAATGAGATTTGGGAGCCCTGAGAAGACTGTACTCTGGGAATGAGGATATCCAGAAGAACAGAATATTGACAGCACTCAAGGAGTATGAGTCGGTTGCTCAGGGAAGGAATGAATCTCTGGAGGACTTCCACTCCAGGTTCCAGACATGTGTGGGACAACTAGTCTTTCTGGGTGAAAAGATGGAAGATTGGAGAATCACTCACCGGTTCCTCCAGGCACTGGATCCTAGCTGGGATCACATAGCAATGGCCTTCATGCTCAATCAGATATTAAAGCTATAACACTGGAAGAACTTGTAGCGAGACTTCAGTCACATGCTATTGTGTTCAAAGGGAAGACGGCCTCCAGAGAAGCTACAAAGTCCAAGTCACTGGCACTTAAGGTTGAAAAAGCGTTTGAACTAGTCCAGACTGATGCTCAAGATGATGAGGACCTTGATGAATCCACTGCGTTGATCACCAGAGCACTAAGAATGACAAAACTGGATGCTATGAGGAAAGTCAGAAAGTTTAACAGAGAAGACAACCAGAACTCACAGTCCTCTAATCAGAACACACAATCGACTGGTCCTAAAGACAAGAAGGACATCATATGCTGGTGGTGCCAAAAGAAAGGACATAGATCATCTGAGTGTCTGAGAAAGAAGGCAGGAAAGCCTGCTACTGAAAGGGATGGCAAAGCAATGCTGGCTGCATGGGGAGATGAAGGAGAAGAAAGTGACTGTGACTACCAGTGAATCGGGAAGTTGCTTGATGGCACTTGGAGATGACGCGAATAATGAGGTAAACTAACTCTTCTTCTAGAATGTCTCGTGCTGATTTATTAGAACTCCTGAGAAAACTAACCGATGTGAATGAAGAAATGAGTAGTATATTGGAAGAGCAGAAAGTTGAAATTGCAGGTCTTATGAGGAAAATCTTTTATGGTCTGGTACTGCTATAGAACTTCAGGATGCGATTAAGAAGAAGTCTCAAATGTAACAACTGTCCTGATCTGAAAGAGGAAGTCAACAATTGAGGAATGAGATACAGAAATTGGAAAAGGAGAAAACAGAACTGGCTGATGAACTGGAAAGAAAGTAAGAGAATGAAGAACTGGTCACAAAACTGACAAGCTGAAGCTGAATGACCGTATGTGCGACTGATCAAAAGGTACCTACCTGAGTGAAAGATTCCGACCAGGTCTTGGATATGTTGCTGAGGAGAAACACATTCCTCCACTAGTTCTGACAGAACACATCTAGCCAGAAATTTCGAAGATCATTCCAACGACCAGTATGTGCCATTTGATGGTTCTAAGGCATATCAGATGTGGAAGAAGCAAGCAGACAACACTGGACCATTGAACTTCCAGGCAAAGAAAGAAGGGAAACCGTTCAGACCGGGAACAGTAAGTACGTAAACTGAGATCGCACCGTGTTTGCTGGCACTGCGGTAATAATGGACATTACCGCAGAGAATGTGGTAAGCTAAAAGCCGATAGGGAGAAAATGAGATACACTAGGAATCGTGGTCAGGAAGTCAGGGGGAACCACAAGTGGAAGAACCCATGAGATCACAACAAAGGTACTCTCAAGGCTATGAACCGCACCTCACTATCATGAGAAGCGACCACAACACTGGACAGACAGAGACAGTCCTCACCTCACTATCATAAGGAACGACCACAACACTGGACAAGACACTTGACTAGACAACACTGGACATCCACAGGAGGAAGACCTAGGGAAACTCCAAGAAGGAAAATTGATCTTGGAACAGAATGGAAACCTAATCCTACTAACAAATTTATTAATGCTGTTTCCTATAAATCAAAAGCAGTTAAGCCCAAGTCAATCTGGGTCCGTAAGACTGATGTTTCCTTGCAGGTAAGGAAGAAGGGACAAAGGTGGTTCATAGACAGCGCATGCTCACTCCACATGACAGGGAACAAGGAGTGGTTTCTAACTCTCAATAAACATCAAGGAGGACCGATCACCTTTGGAAACAAGAGCAGAGGTGAAATTTGTGGGATCGGTACTGTAAGTCTGTCTAGTACTACTCAAGTAGAAGATGTTAGTTATGTTAGGGGTTTAAGTTATAACTTGCTAAGTGTTGCTCAGTCAAAAAGGTTAATATTTTCACTAACACTGACTGTTTGGTCGAGCGCATTGAGACAGGAAAGATTCTTCTGAAGGGAATAAGAAATAACAATGTCTATATTGTTGATCACTCGTTTGAGCCAGAAGGGGAGTTGTGCCTTGTGTCGCACTCAGATGATTCTGATTTATGGCACAAAAGACTAGGACATGCCAGTCTACGTCTTCTCTCCAAACTCCAAAAGAAGAATCTAGTAGAAGGATTACCCAGCGTGAAGGAATCTGAGAACGGAGTATGTAGTTCTTGTGCCAAAGGTAAAATGGTGAGAAGCTCCTTCAAATCAAAGGACTGGGTAAGTTCCAAGAAGCCTCTAGACTTGATTCATATGGATCTGTGCGGACCGATGCGTGTCCAGAGTAGAGGAGGTAATCGGTATGTACTAGTCATTGTTGATGACTACTCAAGGTACACCTGGACTATCTTTCTTAGAACTAAAGATGAAACTTTTGATGAGTTCGAAAATTGGAAAACTAGTGTTGAACGATTACTTGACTTATCTATTATCTCACTACGTACTGACCATGGAACAGAGTTCCAGAACTCTCAATTTCTTGACTTGTGCAGACTGGAAGGTATAAGTCATAACTTCTCCGCTCCTAGGACCCCCCAACAGAACGGAGTGGTTGAAAGGAAAAATCGAACTCTAGAGGACATGACTAGGACCATGATGATAGCCAGTAATCTTCCTAGAAACTTCTGGGCCGAAGCACTACATGCCGCATGCTATATCATCAACAGAGCCTATCTGAGACCAGGGATTGACAAGACTCCATATGAGCTTCTGAGGGGTAGAAAACCAAATCTGTCTCCCACCTGCGTGTCTTTGGCTGCAAGTGCTACGTGCACAATAATGGTAAGGACAGTCTCGGTAAGTTTGATCCTATAAGTGACGAAGGAACTTTTGTTGGATACTCATCTTCAAGCAAAGCCTATAAAGTCTAAAATCATCGTTTGAAGAGAGTAGAAGAGTCAATACATGTCAGGTTCGATGAGTCAGTAATGGGAGGAAAATCTGTGAGAACCTTAGAGCTGACGAAAGATGACGATGATGACTTCGAGCTGACCAAAGATGAGTGGACTCCAGAGGAGGATCCTGTGGATGAACCAGTTCCCGCTCCTCAAGGAACAAGTGGAGGAGAAGGGTCAAATAATGACAACAATGCAGAAGATGAAGAACCTGACCGAGAAGAAGATACTACGGTGGAACCAGAGGCCGATTGACGTGTGCGGTATAGATGAATAAACATTCCACCACGCAACTCAAAAGAATTTATAAAACTAGGGGTGACCTAGTGTCGAACCCAAGGGAACAGTGGAATCAAGTTATATTTCAAACTCGATTACTAGATTTTTAGTACTTAACACTAGTTTTCAATTTAGTTCTAAAGTGCTTTATTTTATTTCAAAGGCAATATTATTTATTCTAAAGGCAATCTTAAGGCAATATTTAAAGAAAAGGTTTGTTATCAATTATCAAGGACTATGAAAAGATTTCGTTATCAAATATTAAAAACTATGACAAGGATGAGAATCCTCCACTAATACTTATGATTTCACTCAAACAAGATATATAAATCCTCACTCCCGTGTTAGATTTATATTATAGTTATGAATTTCCTCCTCGATGACAATTTAATATAGAACGTATAGTTATATGATAATATAAATCCTCACTCCCGTGTTAGATTTATATTATAGAATTTAGACTGAGTAGCATTAGCATACGAATCCTCACTCCCGTGTTAGATTCGCACGTAAACATCTACTCGACTAGCTTCATTCCTCCCGGTGTTTTCACTAATCTGTCCAAATACGCTTATTAATACATTCATGCACCAAATATACTCGCTGCTCCCGCTTTGCTAATATACTCGATCTAATAGTTGTATTGATTCTAAAAATTCTAAGTTCACCTCCCGGTCCTTCCCTAGATATACTACTCCGACCTACACTTCTAGATGTTTTGTCAGGACACCTATTTTATGAAGATTAAGCTCGGGTATGATTCAACACACGCAATTATCATACAAGAATTGATTCATATAAATTAAATAATCATGTTCAAGTTATTCATAAGCACTAGAGATTCATCAAATCCTCATCATAAAGAGAACTACTCACTCATCTCGAGTGATAAAGCAAACATATTCAAATGATTGTAAAGTAAAACGATTGTAAATAAAACAAGAGTAAAGTTTAGAAATTCTCAGTGATTGATGATCCACGGTCGAGCTCCAAAGCTGCTGCTATCTCCTCGGTATCTCGAGTACAAAATCTGGTTGTATAATCTTCAATAATTCAATCGGTATCTTGAGCTCTCTCGGCTCCTTCTCTTCTTCACTTGGTTTACTCGACTATGATCAATCACTTTATTATTTCAGCCCCCGTAGGTAGCTCGGGCAGCAGCAGCCAACCTTCTTCAAATGTCTTGTGATGCTTATATAGTGTAGATCATAGGGCTCGAGTGACTTGAGAAGTCTAGCTTTAACTCCCTTCATAATTGGCCGAGTAAATGTAGAGTTAAGCTTATCTTCTTGCATTTAATCCTCGAGTGGAATGAAAGGTTTGGCTTATCTTCTTGTCATAAATCTTGTATTAAATCACTCGAGTTAATGTAGATAATCCATACGAAGGGTCTTGGTCACGTGACAACTTGCTCGAGCAGTGTATTTACTCGGTCGAGTAACTTGAGTCTTCGGTTGATTTAGCTCGAGTAAGGTACTTTAGTGCACTCGGTCTAAGAATTGCAGAAATGCTTCCAATTACGTCTGATTTAGGCCGAATTCACGTGCTTTTCCTCATATTTCCATTTATGCTCCTTCGTAAAGTGTAAACCGTGCTTTTGACCTGAAACATCAATCAAAGTATCAAAAGTAATATATTTTACATTATAATCATATGAAATAAGCATAAAAGTAGGGGCTTAAAATAGACATTTCTAACACTGATCAAAATACCCCACACTTAATCCTTGTTCGTCCCGAACAAGTATTAAGCTTATTTCTTACTTCTGAGATTTCTAAAGTTTCTAATCCTAGTTCACTGTCGTAGAAAATCACGAATGCATTTAGCATATGCATTAAGCCTTTAAACCTCTAGGCTGCCCTAGCGGACGAGTTTTAGTCTCGTGAGAGTTTTCAGATAACGGAATACTCACAAATCCTGCACATCATCCATTCATCATATTCATTTACATAGCTAGTCAATTCAACAAACATTCTTTTGCATTATTCTTTAATCATAAACACTTCAAAGTATAGCTGATCATTCATGGCATGAAAAATAATTGAAAATCACTTCAAATCACGATAGTCATAAATTTCAAAGTAACTCGAGCAATAAGAAACTAACCTTGTTTGACCTTTCTCTCCATTCCCAACTTACACCGAAAATCACAAAGTAAAACACAATATTCAAGAGGAGTTTCACCGAACCAATCACCTATGCTAGCAAGGGCTAGTCCATAAGGTCAAGGTCAAGAATTCTTGCCCAAGAATTAGACTACACGTCGTAATCCATAAGAGTAGAGGAATTCCGGATAATTACCACATATTTCATGAATTTTTCTCTCAAAAGCATGTCATGCCTACGTACATAAGTACAAGGATCGTCCCTAAGCAATTCTCAATGGTTATCATTCGACAGCTTCACTCGAGTCGCAAATTATTTAGGCAGAAGCAAGGACTTAAGTGGGGAAACGAATTAATTTTTTTATATATTTTTTTCTTTTCTATTTTTTTTGCAAAACAAATACTTTCAAGGGGGAACTTACCTTCCTAACCCTCGGCAATTGTTTTCTTGTTTTGTCAAAGCAGATACTTTCAAGGGGGAACTTACCTTCCTAACCCTCGGCAAATGCTCGACTTTATTGGATAACCCCACACTTAAGACTTGACTAGATGCCAAAATATTAACTCGAGTGTTACAACAAATGCACCATATATTACGAGATATGCTTAAGTCACCTAAAGGCAATACAATAGCTTTATGAAATATTATCCATGTTTCGTTCAAAAATTTCCTCTATGAAATTGGATAAAACTTTGCTTTTCTCAAGGTGTTATGTCAAAAATTTCTAAGAAAAATCAAACTAGGCAAGCTCTTAAGTTAAGTCACAAGAAATAAATTTTCTATCATGAAAGTCGTTCAATTCAAAAAATTTCAATTCATGAGTTTCTCAGCAAACATTTTTAATCTAAGTGCTCGATCTTGTTTAGCATGTTTAATTGACATTTTTCAACGTGTTTTCATTTAAATAGTAGGATGTATGCAAATTTTTAAAAGTATGCAATGTATATATCATGAAAATTTGTATGCATACTACTCCCCACCCCACACTTAAAAATTTGCTTAGTCCCTAAGCAATAAATTAAGATTAAGGTGTAGAGATACTTAGCTGGTTGTCGAGTTTCGTTCTTGACATTTTTCTTCGTATCTTGACTTTCCAATGCGCTGCACATCTATCATTCTTGCAATGCTAACAAAGATTTGTCATTATATAACAAACAAAGAAAAATATGATAGATAATCAATTTAAAATGTTCAAACAAGTGCAAATGTCAAGTACTCGATCAATGTGTTTTCTAGTTGTGAAAGTTAGTTTTTGAATCTTCCCTTATTACTATGAAGGTAAAGGCAATTAAGTCTTTGTTTCCCAAACGAAATTTCCATTCTTTCACAACTTCTACCTTGTGGCTTCTTAACTTGACCACTCTCCATTTGGTCTTAAGTGAATAAATAAACTCGGTCGAGTTAGGGTTTTGATTTGTGTAGTTGGGCTAGGTTTTGTTTATTGATTAAGGTGGTATGGCCCAAAAGTTTTATTCGGTCGAGTGAACCAGATGACTCGACCGGATGGAAGAGTTTAATTTCGGTTTAAGGATAGGTTCACTCGATCGAGTGACATTCTTAGTTGGGTCGAGTGGGCTCGGCCAAAATTCAGAATTTAATTGAGTTTTTATTTGTTCAAGGTGTTTTAATTCTGAATTTTATTATTAGTAACCCTAAAATTTGGTAATATATAAATTCTTTATTGAATTTCTAACTTTGTTTTCCAAACAAAGACATCATTATTTGAAGAAGAAATAGGAAAATAAGGTTTAAATCATCACTCATCAGACTCGATCTCTATTGGTTCTCCTCTAGGCTTGCGAAATTCTTTGATAGTCACCCTACGAACCTCATACCACTCAATACCCGAATTATTTTTCTTAGGCTTCTTGGACTGCGTCTTGCTCGAGGTAGCTTTTTCCTTACCCTTATCTTTGCTTGTATCATTGAAGTTCCCAACCGAGCGCGCGTTCTCAGAGGGGTCTTCTTCCTCAGTTACTTCCTTATAGGCAAATTCCAATCTAGCGGGTTTTTTGGCTAAGAATGCTAATTTCCTTAACAAGTTAAAGTCCAATTCTCGAAATTCTGTGTATCTCTCGGGTAGAATAAATTGGCAACCGATTGCTATGCTAGTGATCAATGAAGTACAACCCACGACATGTTGCTCGAGTATGTAGAATCGGTCGAGTATGGTGATTATGCCATGCTACTCGATCGGTTCTTATATTAATATAATTTTGGAAGCTCTAGGGTTACTCGAGTATTTACTTACCTAATAAAGTGTGATAAATATTTGTATATCAAGGGTTTCTAATAATGGAATATTAAATCAAAGATTTAATCAAAGATTAATCAAGGATTTAATATATGGAAGTTATGAATATTTATTAAGGTTACTCGAGATATTTTGTTTTTAGGAAAGAAATGGGCTAAGTGCTCGAGTGGGCTTTGGTTACAAATCTGATATTTCAAGTTTGGGTCGAGTTGTTTAAGTGTTGGTATGTTACTCGACCGAATGATCCATAGATTCGGTCGAGTGAAGCAATGTCCTTTTTGCTTCACTTTGTGCTCGTAAAACTTGGCGATTCTAAGGGTAAATAGCAATTAGAGAACATGTACGCGCAAGTTCAAGTTAACAACAACAAAGTACCGCAAACGGTACGTCCAAAAAGTTCCAACAACAAACACAAATAAACAACTAAAAGAGGCTTTCCTAGCACTCTTCCCACTCGAAGCTCGGTCCTTCGTTCATCTTCTTCTTTCCTTTCCGGTCAGCGCGCTTGGGCATTTCCTTTGTACAACCCACTCTTTGCTCCTCCTATCCATCAACGTCATAGTGACCAAACGGGCGGTATCGAGCGGTCTAAAATCTCCTTTGCTTTTAAACATAAAATACGAGCGTTCCGCGAGGCAAGTGATGAAAGATGAGCAGCCGAGTGCTTTACTCTTTTCCTTAGGGTTGATCATCTTCTTGAACCGCTCGGTGAAGACATAAAACCAATCAATGGAGTCTCCTCGCTCCATGAAGTACATCAAATCCAAGTCTTCCCGAGATACCCGAGCACCTTGGTCAACACGAGTGTTGATGTTCGTAGAAATAATCCGATGGATGTATTTCCATACTCCATCCGTTAGGCACTTGGGTGAGCAATTAGGGTCATATTCTCGCATACCGGTTAGCTTCCTCCATACTTCCAATCTCATCTCATCCGTGCAAAATGGAATAACACCTCCGGGAGAGAACCATTCTCCGTCCATATCCTCCTTCTCCTCCTTGAATTCTTTTCCATTAATCTCAAACTCCCACGACACACACTCATTATCATTATAGAACGGTTCAAAACTTTGAAGAACTCGTCACAAGGGTGTGGTGTGTCGGCTTCCCCATCAAATACTCCCACTCGATCAAACCGGCATTGATAAATATATTGTCCACAATCTCATAAATTCCAAGCTCGATCATAGTAGGTTTGTGAGGTGCAACGGAACTTACCACTTCCTTCTTGTTCGAGCCAAAGAAGAGTTGAGTAAGCCGTGGTTGTTGAAATGGTTTCCTAAAGCTAAGTTGCGTGCCGGGTTGAAAACCGTAAATCTCCTTGCTAGGGATTTGTTCTTCCCATGCTGATCCTTGTCCGCTCGACATTGTTGAGAATTTAGGTTTGAGGGTTTGGTCGAGTGAATCGGTGGCTAGGGATTTTGGATCTTGAGAGTGATGTTGAAGCGGTCGAGTAGGTGGAGTAAAGGTGGTCGAGTGATGTTTAGGGTTTTCTAAATTGGACCAATTTCCAATGGGTCCAATTAAATTGGTCTAATTAAATTAGAACAATTTCCTATATGACCAAATTTAATTGGTCAAGTTGGTCCAATGATGATATTTAAATTTTAATTTGTATTTTGTAATTTTTTTTTTGTTTTGGTGGTGTGATTCGGTCGAGTAAGATTTTTACTCGATCGAATGGGGGGATTAAATTATTTAAACGAATTTATTTAAGTTTTTTGGACTCAATTCGGTCGAGTAAGAATCTTACTCGATCGAATGAAATAGGAATTCATTTAAATTTTTAATCTATATTAATTTGGGTGACGTGACTCGGTCGAGTTGGTGGTTTACTCGATCGAGTGAAAGAATTTACCCCGGAATTTTCCCAAATAATATTCTACCCCACACTTGTATTTTTCCTAATCTAAAGAATACTACTTACTCTAGAAAGCAATAAAGTGCGGAAAAATAAATGCGGAAAAATAAATACTTACTGGCCTAGATTAACGTCCTGGCAAGGACGTAGCCGTGTCTTCATATAAAGAAACACACTCGAGAAGTCCTTTGCTAGGATCCCTTCTCGAGAGGATATGCTCCACTTCTTAGTTATCCGACCTCATAGAGATCGAGTTGCTCTACTAGATAGCATTGGTCTCCAGCATGATAAATCTTCAGTCTATGTCCATTGACCTTAAATGTGTTTCCTTCCTTGTTAATAATTCCACGTGTCCGTCGTCAAAAACTTTAGATATCTTGAATGGTCCGGACCACTTGGAACGTAATTTTCCCGGAAATAATCTCAACCTAGTGTTGTAGAGTAGCACTTCGTCTCCTACTGTGAATCTCTTCTCAATGATTTTCTTATCGTGCCACTTTTTGTTTTCTCTTTGTAGACTCTCGCGCTTTCATAGGCGTTTAGGCGTATCTCCTCGAGTTCATGTAATTGAAGAATACGGTGTTCCCTGCAGCTCTAGTATCGAAATTCATCTTCTTGATAGCCCACATGGCTTTGTACTCGATCTCTACCGGCAAGTGACAAGCTTTTCCGAAGATAAGTTTGTATGGAGACATACCAATAGGGGTCTTGTAGGCTGTCCTATAAGCCCATAGTGCGTCATCTAGCTTCGACGCCCATTCCTTCCTTGCTCCTGAAATGGTCTTTTCTAAAATAGCTTTGATCTCTCTATTCGAAACTTCTACTTGACCACTGGTTTGGGGATGGTAAGGTGTCGAAATCTTGTGATATACTCCATGTTTTCGAAGCATCTTCTCGAGTTGTTTCTCCTTAAAGTGCGTTCCATTGTCACTAATGATAGTTCGAGGTACACCATATCTAGGAAAATGATCTTCTTAAATAATTTCTTACGGACTTGGCATCGCATGTGGTGTGGCTATGGCTTCTATCCACTTAGACACATAGTCAACCGCTACTAGAATATACTTGTTTCCGTAAGATGAAGGAAAAGGTCCCATGAAATCAATTCCCCATACATCAAAAATTTCTACTTCGAGTATACCCTTCTGAGGCATCTGATCTCTCCTCGAGATGTTTCCCGATCTTTGGCAAGCGTCGCACGATTGAACATACTTATGAGCATCTTGAAAAATAGTTGGCCAATAGAATCCCGACTGCAATACTCGAGCGGCTGTTTTGGATGTGGATCCGTGTCCTCCCGAGAATGAAGAATGACATTCGCGTAAGATTCTATGTTGATCTTTTTCTGCTACACACGTACGATATATGCCATCGACTCCTAACTTATAAAGATAAGGTTCGTCCCAATAGTATCGAGTAGCGTCTCGGAGAAATTTCTTCTTTTGTGCATACGTGATTCTGGTGGTAGCGTTCCACAAACAAGATATTCACAAAATCTGCGTACCAAGGGTCTTTGTTTGAGCTGAGTCTATGGAACAAGTATTCTCCTAGGAATGAATCCTTGATAGGGTCTCCACTTCCTTTATCTCTAAGGTAGTCTCGAGTCTAGATAAATGGTCGGCTACTACGTTCTCGACTCCTTTCTTGTCTCTGATCTCTATGTCGAACTCTTGCAATAAAAGGATCCATCTAATAAGTCTTGGTTTTGCGTCCTTTTTGTTCATCAAGTATTTGAGTGCTGCGTGATCCGAGTAAACAATGGTCTTTGATCCAACGAGGTATTGTCTGAATTTTTCGAATGCGTAAACTACCGCTAACATCTCCTTCTCGGTTGTGGTGTAGTTTTCTTGAGTTGCATCGAGTGCCTTGCTCGTGTATTGAATGACATGAAGACGTTTATCAACTCTCTGTCCGAGGCATGCTCCAATCGCTCCGTCGCTTGCATCGCACATTAGTTCGAACGGTAAATCCCAATTTGGTGCTCGAACGATCGGGGCGGTTGTGAGTAACTTCTTTAACGTCTCGAACGCTTCATGACATTTATCATCGAACACGAACTTAACATCGTTAGCGAGAAGGTTTGTGAGTGGTTTTGCTATCTTCGAGAAGTCTTTGATAAATCTTCTGTAGAATCCGGCGTGTCCGAGAAAGCTTCTAATACCTCGTACATCCTTAGGCGGTGGTAGCTTCTCGATCACCTCGATCTTGGCTTTGTCGACTTCTATTCCTCGTTTTGAAACTAGATGTCCGAGCACTATTCCTTCTTGAACCATAAAATGACATTTCTCCCAGTTTAGAACTAGGTCCATCTCAATGCATCGAGCTAGAACTTTGGATAGATTCGATAAACAATCGTCAAACGAGTCCCCGTAAACTGAAAAATCATCCATAAAAACTTCCATAGTCTTCTCGAGGTACTCGGAGAAAATGGACATCATACACCGTTGAAAAGTTCCCGGAGCGTTGCATAACCCAAAAGGCATTCTTCTATACGCGAACGTTCCATATGGACATGTGAACGTGGTCTTCTCTTGATCCTCGGGGTGGATAGGTATTTGGAAAAATCCACTATACCCGTCGAGGAAACAAAAGTACTCGTGCCCGGAAAGTCTTTCCAACATTTGATCCACGAATGGAATAGGGAAATGGTCTTTTTTAGTTGCTTTATTAAGTTTTCTATAATCGACACACATCCTATATCCGGTTACGGTTCTAGTGGGGATTAATTCATCATTTTCGTTTTTAACTACGGTTAATCCTCCTTTCTTTGGAACGACGTGGATTGGGCTAACCCAATGAATGGGATCGAGTATATGATTCCTGCATCTCTAAGTTTTGTTATTTCTTTCAGAACAACTTCACCTAATTTGGGATTTAGTCTCCTAAGAAACTCCCTAGATGGTTTTGCGTCATCGCATAAACGAATCCTATGCATGCATACGTCGGGACTAATTCCTTTTAAATCATCTATAGAGTGTCCTATAGCATCTTTATGTGTACGTAAAACATGCATGAGTTTCATAGTTTCATTTTGATTTAGCAAAGCACTTATAATTACTGGCGAAAATTTTTCTGAAACTAAAAATTCGTACCTTAGATTTGGTGGAAGAGGTTTCAATTCCTGACCAAATTCATTACCTTTGCTCGAGTTGCTTATGATTGTAAGTTCCTGCTCGCTGCTCGTAATTCTGCTCGTCAAATTCTGCTCGACCGAAAATGACTCGGTCGAGTACTCGGTTTCATCCATGAGATTCGACATATTTTCATCTTTCTTTCCTTCACTTTCAAGAAATGTTAGCCGGAAATATCAACTATATCACTATTTGAAATTTAGCATCAAACAAATCACAATCCAAAGAACAAGTAGGTGCTTTCATCATTTTAGAAAGATAAAATTTTACCTTGTCCTCACCTAGGTCCAACTCGATTGAACCATCGCCACAATTTATCAATGCCTTGACTGTGTTTAAAAATGGTCTTCCCATAATAACAGGAATTTCGGCATAAGGGTTATCATCCATTTCTAACACATAAAAATCCACAGGAACATAGAATTCTCCAATTTTAACAGGCATATCTTCTAACACACCAATTGGTACTCGTTTAGACCTATCAGCTAGTCTAAGAATTAAAGTGGTGCTAGAAAGTTCTCCTATTCCTAATTTTTCATATAATATAAATGGCAATGGAAACTCCTGCTCCTAGATCACATAAGGCATCATCTATATCTATATCTCCTACGACGATCGGTATAGTGAATGAACCATAATCTTTTTGTTTCTTAGGCATCTTACGTTGTATTACGGCACTAGAATTAGGTCCTAAGGCAATATGGTCTACATCACATAATTCACGACGATGAGTTATAATATTTTAAGAATTTAGCATAGGTGGGCATTTGAGAAATTACCTCTGAAAATGGTAGAGTGATGCTAAGCTTTCCGAGAATTTCAGCAAACTTCTTGAATGCGGCTGTTTCTTTTACCTTCTTTTGTCTGTTTGGGAATGGAAGTGGTGGAACGTAAGGTGGTGGTGCTACGTAAGGTGGCTCACTTTCCTTGTCCGTGGCTTCCTCTTCCTGCTCGGGCTGCTGAGTGTTACTCGGTTCATCTTGCTCGGCTGAATTTGTTGTGCTTTCTTTGGTCTTGGTCCTTCAAGCTCCTTACCACTCTTCAAAGTGATAGCGCTTAAGTCGGCTGAGTTTATTTCGGGTTGAGAAGGAAGTTTTCCGGGATTCCTTGAATGCGTTGAAGCGAGTTGCGCAAATTGTGTCTCAAGCATCTTCTGTTCGGCTTTTCCTTGTTGGAGTTCCGCGTAAATTTTCTGAATGTCTTTGCTCTGTTGTGCTTGAGTAGCTATCATCTGAGTCATTAGTTGCGCTAAGGTAGGTTCCTCGGATTTCTTGTCTTCCTTCCTTTGGTTGAAATTCTGATTTGTGCTCGGGCCATAGTTCTGACTCGAGGCTTGGTTGCTCGGGTAGTCTCCTCTAGCTTGGTCTCTTGGGTAGTATTGAGACTTACCTGGGTTTGGTTATTGTACCCTTGAGTAGGGTATGGTGGTTTCAAATCTGAGTAGAATCTAGTCTGCCTTTGTTGAGGGGGTACGTAGGATCCTTGTCCTCGAGCTATGTAGCTAACGTCTTCTCCTCCTTTAGGTCCGTAACCTTCTTCAGTGTGCTCGCTAACCTCGTAACGTTTGATTGGTTTTCTTCTTATCTAAGTTAAGGTTAGAAAGGGTTTGCACTAAAGAGTTAACGGTTTTTGAAAGGTTATTAAAGTCGGCTTTCGTGACTGAATTCGTACTCGGCTCAAGTTCCTCCTTCTTTAGATGGTTTCGTCTCCACCCCATTGGTGGCTGTTCCATGCGAGTTTCTCTATAACCTTGAATCCTTCGCTCGCGGGTAGTCCCATGATGCTTCCTCCGCTTCCTTGATCCATGCGTAATCGGCTATTCTCGTCCATTCCATCGTAGAACATCGACAACAATTCCCATTTGTTATATCCATGATGAGGACATTCGCGTTGAAGTCCTTTGAATCGTTCGTACGCTTCATAAAAAGATTCATTGTTGCCTTGCACAAATTTATTAATTCTATCCCTAATACGTTTTACCTTTGCAGGGGGAAAGTATTGGTTTACGAAAGCTTGGGCTAAGGCGTCCCATGTCTTGAATGTGTTCGGCTCGTGTCCTTGAAGCCAATCTTTCGCTCCATCGGTTAAAGAAAATGGAAATAGCTTCATGTAAACTATTTCTCTAGGTACTCCTGCAAATTTATACGTACGGCATAATTCAGTAAAATTATTAAGATGAACGTGAGGGTTACCGTATCCGTCGAATGATTCACTCTTGATCATTTGGATGAGTCCTCCTCGAAGTTCAAATCGTATCCTTCTTCATGTGGAATGCGAATGGAGAATCATAACTTCCAATGGTTGGAGTTATGTAATACTCGGCTGGTTGCTCGACCTCTGCCCCTGCTCGAGCTGCTCCTTGCGGTCGAGTAAGATTTTCCATATCTGGTCGAGTAAGTTTTGATCGGTCGAGTAAGCTGTTTGATCTCGGTTTCTTCGGTATTGTCAAAGGAAATTCCACGAAGTTGAGTTAAAGGTCTAGAAGATCTCGAAGAGCTAGAACTTGAATTTGTGACGTCCACTTGCACCTTTTTCTTCGCTTTAGAGTTTGATTGCATTCACCTACAAAAAGATGAATTTTAGTAATAGCTAGAAAAGATAAGCAAATGAAAGTTTTATTATTACTACTACTATTTTTTGTATTTTTATATTTATTATATTTACGATTTCGAGTAACTCGAAATCTAGAACTAAAAATTAAACTAGTTAAAGATTTTAAAAACTAAAAACTAAACACCGTTCCCCGGCAACGGCGCCATTTTGACGTGTGCGGTATAGATGAATAAATATTCCACCACGCAACTCAAAAGAATTTATAAAACTAGGTGACTAGTGTCAGACCCAAGGGAACAGTGGATCAAGTTATATTTCAAACTCGATTACTAGTTTTAATTCTTAATTACTAGTTTTCAATTTAGTTCTTAAGTGTTTATTTATTTCAAAGGCAATATTATTTATTCAAAGGCAAAGGCAATATTTAAAGAAAAGGTTTGTTATCAATTATCAAACTATAAAGGATTTGTTATCAAATATTAAAAACTATGACAAGGATGAGAATCCTCCACTAATACTTATGGTTTCACTCAAACAAGATATATAAATCCTCACTCCGTGTTAGATTTATATTATAGTTATGAATTTCCTTCTTGATGACAATTTAATATAGAACGTATAGTTATATGATAATATAAATCCTCACTCCGAATGTTGGATTTATATTATAGAATTTAGACTGAGTAGCATTAGCATACGAATCCTCACTCCGTGTTGGATTCGCACGTAAACATCTACTCGACTAGCTTCATTCCTCCCGTGTTTTCACTAATCTGTCAAATACGCTTATTAATACATTCATGCACCAAATATACTCGCTGCTCCGCTTTGCTAATATACTCGATCTAATGGTTGTATTGATTCTAAAATATTCTAAGTTCACCTCCGGTCCTTCCCTAGATATACTACTCCGACCTACACTTCTAGATGTTTTGTCAGGACACCTATTTTATGAAGATTAAGCTCGGGTATGATTCAACACACGCAATTATCATACAAGAATTGATTCATATAAATTAAATAATCATGTTCTAGTTATTCATAAGCACTAGAGATTCATCAAATCCTCATCATAAAGAAACTACTCACTCATCTCGAGTGATAATGCAAACATATTCAAACGATTGTAAGTAAAACGATTGTAAATAAAACAAGAGTAAAGTTTAGAAATTCTCAGTGATTGATGATCCACGGTCGAGCTCCAAAGCTGCTGCTATTCTCCTCGTATCTCGAGTACAAAATCTGGTTGTATAATCTTCAATAATTCAATCGGTATCTTGAGCTCTCTCGGCTCCTTCTCTTCTTCACTTGGTTTACTCGACTATGATCAATCACTTTATTATTTCAGCCCCCGTAGGTAGCTCGGGCAGCAGCAGCCAACTTCTTTCAAAGTCTTGTGATGCTTATATAGTGTAGATCATAGGGCTCGAGTGACTTGAGAAGTCTTGCTTTAACTCCCTTCATAATTGGCCGAGTAAATGTAGAGTTAAGCTTATCTTCATGCATTTAATCCTCGAGTGGAATGAAAGGTTTGGCTTATCTTCTTGTCATAAATCTTGTATTAAATCACTCGAGTTAATGAGATAATCCATACGAAGGGTCTTGGTCACGTGACAACTTGCTCGAGCAGTGTAGTTACTCGGTCGAGTAACTTGAGTCTTCGGTTGATTTAGCTCGAGTAAGGTACTTTAGTGCACTCGGTCTAAGAATTGCAGAAATGCTTCCAATTACGTCTGATTTAGGCCGAATTCACGTGCTTTTCCTCATATTTCCATTTATGCTCCTTCGTAAAGTGTAAACCATGCTTTTGACCTGAAACATCAATCAAAGTATCAAAAGTAATATATTTTACATTATAATCATATGAAATAAGCATAAAAGTAGGGGCTTAAAATAGACATTTCTAACACTGATCACCGATCATGAACAAGTTGAAGACAATGAGAATAATCAGTTACCAGGGTCCGGAAGTGCTCCACCAGAAGAGAGACAGACACAGCAACAATAAGGAGCTCTCAGAAGAAGTGGACGACAGAGTCATCCTCCGATCAAATTCAGAGACTATCATACTGAACTTCCTAACCTTTCGTCTCAAAACACTAGTGGGAATGGTCAAGTTGCATTATTGAGTTTCTGTGCTAACACTGCCTTTGTTTCTCTTGCAGAACCAAAAATGGTGAGTGAAGCACTGAAAGATCCAGACTGGGTAGTTGCCATGCAGGAAGAGCTTCACCAGTTCGAACGCAACAAAGTCTGGGAACTAGTCCCTCGTCCATCTGACCAGACCATCATTGGAACCAAGTGGGTATTCAAGAACAAGCTTGATGATCAAGGGAACATTGTACGAAACAAAGCAAGATTGGTGGTCAAAGGGTATAATCAGCAGGAAGGTATAGACTATGATGAGACATTCGCACCAGTGGCAAGACTGGAGGCAATCATACTGCTGATTGCGTATGCTGCCTACCATGGATTCAAGTTGTACCAAATGGATATTAAGACGGCCTTTCTGAATGGAATTCTGAAAGAAGAGGTGTATGTGTCTCAGACACCTGGCTTTGAGGATCACAAGTTTCCGAATCATGTCTACCGATTGGAGAAAGCACTGTATGGCCTGAAATAGGCCTCTCGCGCCTGGTATGAGCGATTGTCCCAGTTTCTACTCGATCATGGATACACCAGAGGACAGGTAGACAAGACTTTGTTCTTGCTGAAAAAGGAAAGTGATATATGACGTGTGCAATTTAGTTGATAGATATTCCAACACGCAACTCAAAAGAATTTATAGAACTAGGGGTGACCTAGTGTCGAACCCAAGGGAACAGTGGAGTCAAGTTATATTTCAAACTCTATTACTAGCTTTTAATTCTTTAGACTCAATTACTAGATTTAATTTTAGTTCTTAAGCGTCTTGTTTATTCTAAAGGCAATATTCAAAGGCAATGTTTAAAAGGCAATATTTAAAGGAAAGGTTCTTGTTATCAAATATTAAAAACTATGACAAGGATGAGAATCCTCCACTAATACTTATGATTTCACTCGAACAAGATATATAAATCCTCACTTCCGAATGTTGGATTTATATTATAGTTATGAATTTCCTTCTTGATGACAATTTAATCTAGAATGTATAGTTATATGATAATATAAATCCTCACTCTCGAATGTTGGATTTATACTATAGAATTTAGACTGAGTAGCATTAGCATACGAATCCTCACTCTCGAATGTTGGATTCGCACGTAAACATCTATTCGACTAGCTTCATTCCTTCCGGTGTTTTCATTAATCTGTCCAAACACGCTTATTAATACATTTATGCACCAAATATACTCGCTGCTTCCGCTTTGCTAATATACTTAATCTAATGGTTGTATTGATTCTAAAATTATCTAAGTTCACCTTCCGATCCTTCCCTAGAAAATACTACTCCGACCTAGTCTTCTAGATGTTTTGTCAGGGTACCTAATTTATGAAGATAAAGCTCGGGTATGATTCAACACACATAATAGTCATACAAGAATTGATTCATATAAATTAAATAATCATGTTCTAGTTATTCATAAGCATTAGAGATTCATCAAATCCCTATCATAAGGAAACTACTCATTCATCTCGAGTGATAATGCAAACATGTTCAAACGATTGTAAAGTAAAACGATTGTAAATAAAACAAGAGTAAAGTTTAGAAATTCTCAGTGATTGATGATCCACGGTCGAGCTCCAATGCTGCTGCTATTCTCCTCGGTATCTCGAGTACAAAACTTTTATAATTCACACGGTCTTCCGATCTCTCTCGGGTATCTTCTTCTTCACTTGGTTTACTCGACTGGATTCAATCACTTAATTCAGCCCCCATAGGTAGCTCGGGCAGCAGCAGCCAACCTTCTTTGAGTGTCTTGTGATGTTTATATATTGATCAATCAAAGGGCTCGAGTGACTTGAGAAGTCTTGCCTTAACTCCAATCATAAATGGCCGAGTAAATGGAGAGTTAAGCTTACTGATGGAGCGTATTTATACGATCCCTCATTGTCTTATTTCCATCTATTTTTATGTGTTTTGTTTGTGAAATATTACCTTTTCGTAATGTTTTGCATTTCAGGCATATTATGACTGCAAGAGAGCTTTTACACGCTAATGGAGCATTTTAGGCGAATTCGGATCAAGAAGATGAAGGAATGAGCTGGATGACATCATGCTGACGTCAGACATGGACGCTGAAGAGATTATTTCCGCGGACGCTGAAGGAATTAATTAAATCCTAAAGGGTCCGCGGGAAATATTTATTAAGGGTCCGCGGATCCGTCTGGCCCAGCCCAATTCGACATCTTCAGCTACATTATAAATAGGGTGTTAACCCTAATTCATAGAGAGAGCCTGGACGGCCACAAGCAAAGTTTTCCTCTTCAAACTCAATTTTAGATTCATGTTTTGTAGTAGTAGCTAATTCCCAGTTTGGGGAATTTAGTTGCAACTTCGTATGAGTCCATTGAATAGCATGTTTTAATTTAGTGAATTCTGTTCTTGTTATGTATTGCATGCTTTGTTATTTACTTGACCTAGCCTAGCGGTGAAATTAGGTTTATATCAATTACATGATACTTAATTGGATTGTCATAGTAGCAAAGCCTAGCGGTGGATCTATTGTGGTAATTTAATTAGGTAATTGTTACATCTTCTTGAAACTCTAGCGGGTAATAGAAGATAGAACTAGAATTAGGTAACAACCCTAGCGGGACTATCTAATTAGAACAATTATAGTTTACTAGATTGATGCATGTCTGGTCTATGATTACAGGTTGTAACGAGATTCCCTGAACTGTGTTTTTCTTTTATTAGTAGTTTTAGTTTTCAAACCTTCCAAAACCCCCTGATAGGAGTAGGATTAGCTAGTAGCATAACTCTTAGACTAGATTACTTTCCCTTGGGTTCGACCCTGCCTATTGCTATACTAGTTTTGAGTAGGTTTATAAATTTAGATTTGCAATGCACAACGACGCTCTGTCACTTACCTTCATGTATTTAATCTTCGAGTAAGTGGAAGGTCTTCCTTTATCTTCTTGTATTAAATCTTGTATTAAATCACTCGAGTTAATGGAGATAATCCATACGAAGAGTCTTGATCACGTGACAACTTGCTCGAGCAGTGTATTTACTCGGTCGAGTAACATGTGTCTTTGCTTGCTTTTGCTCAAGTAAGGTACTTTAGTGCACTCGGTCTAAGGATTGCAGAAATGCATCCAATTATGTCTGATTTAGGCCGAATTCACGTGCTTTTCCTCATATTTCCATTTATGCTCCTTCGTAAAGTGTAAACCGTGTTTGACCTGAAACATCAATCAAAGTATCAAAAGTAATATATTTTACATTCAAATCATAGGAAATAAGCATGAAAGTAGGGGCTTAAAATAGACATTTCTAACACTGATCAAATACCCCACACTTAATCCTTGTTCGTCCCGAACAAGTATTAAGCTTATTCCTTACTCCTGAGATTTCTAAAGTCAATCTAATCCTAGTTCACTGTCGTAGAAAATCACGAATGCATTTCGCATATGCATTAAGCCTTTAAACCTCTAGGCTGCCCTCACAAATCCTATAAGGCACATCATCCATTTATCGTATTCATTTTCATAGCTAGTCAATTCAACAAACATTCTTTTGCATTATTCTTCAACCAAAAACACTTCAAAGTATAGCTGATCATTCATGGCACGAGAAATAATTGAAAATCACTTCAAATCACGATAGTCATAAATTTCAATGTAACTCGAGCAATAAGAAACTAACCTTGGTCTGACCTTCTCTTCATTTCGAACTTACACCGAAAATCACAAAGTGAAACACAATTTTAAGAGGAGTTTCACCGAACCAATCACCTATGCTAGCAAGGGCTAGTCCATAAGATCAAGGTCAAGAATTATTGCCCAAGAATTAGACTACACGTCGTAATCCATAAGAGTAGAGGAATTCCGGATGATTACCACATATTTCATGAATTTTTCTCTCAAAAGCATGTCATGCCTACGTACATAAGTACAAGGATCGTCCCTAAGCAATTCTCAATGGTTATCACTCGACAGCTTCACTCGAGTCGCAAAATTATTTAGGCAACAGCAAGGACTTAAGTGGGGAAACGAATTAATTGATTTTATTTATTTATTTATTTATTTTATAAAAGCAAATACTTTCAAGGGGGAACTTACCTTCTTAACCCTCGACAAATGCCTTCTTTTTGTTTTGTCAAAGCAGATACTTTCAAGGGGGAACTTACCTTCCTAACCCTCGGCAAATGCTCGACTTTATTGGATAACCCCACACTTAAGACTTGACTGGATGCCAAAATATTAACTCGAGTGTTACAACAAATGCACCATATATTACGAGATATGCTTAAGTCACCTAAAGGCAATACAATAATTTTTTGAAATAGTATCCATGTTTTGTTCAAAAGTTTCCTCTATGAAATTGGATAAAACTTAGCTTTTCTCAAGGTGTTATGTCAAAATTTCTAAGAAAAGTCAAATTAGGCAAGCTCTTATGTTGAGTCACAAGAAATGAATTTTCTATCATGAAAATCGTTCAATTCAAAAAATTTCAATTCATGAGTTTCTCAGCAAACATTTTTAATCGAAGTGCTCGGTCTTGTTTAGCATGTTTAATTGACATTTTTCAAAGTGTTTTTCATTTAAATTGTAGGATGTATGCAAATTTTGAAAAGTATGCAATGTATATATCATGAAAATTTGTATGCATACTACTCCCCACCCCACACTTAAAAATTTGCTTAGTCCCTAAGCAATAAATTAAGATTAAGGTGTAGAGATACTTAGCTGGTTGTCGAGTATTTCGTTCTTGACATTATTCTTCGTATCTTGACTTTCCAATGCGCTGCACATGTATCATTCTTGCAATGCTAACAAAGATTTGTCATTATATAACGAACAAAGCAAAACATGATAGATAATCAATTTAAAATGTTCAAACAAGTGCAAATGTCAAGTACTCGATCAATTTTCTAGTTGTGAAAGTTGGTTTTTATGGTTGTGTTGATTGTTTGTTTGGGAGATATCGGGTGTTTCTAAGGATTCGGAAGTTGTTTCATTATCAGACCTATTCGTTGTCACCTACGTTATCTTCTGCATCTACGAATTCTTCATCTTCTTGAGCTTTTCTTCGGTCGAGTGATGCAATGAGGTCTAGGTGGTGATCGGTATCCTTCACACGAGGTGTGAGTGAACAATGTCTTCATCATTTCTCCTTGCCAAATAGTCATGTCAGTATACCAACTAGTGATGTCCCTTTGCCATGCAATCATATTTCTAGAGTTTCCTTAAAAGCTCATCAAGGGAATTGGTCTCGGTGGTGGTGAGTCGTGACTAATATCATCTTTGTCTCGTTTCGGGTAAGACAATAATATCTCCTCCGCTGAGTTTTATCTTCTTAACAAGTCCACGACTTAGTAGCTCGACCTCTCCTAGTACTTGTTTTGGCAATGCCTTTCTCGGGTCGAGTGAAAATCCTACATGCTTAGCTAGCATGGTAACAAAATGTCCTCCACCAATATATAATCCTTTGAATGACTTCAAGAGACATTCTTCAAGTGTTCGAGTGATGCAAGTGAGCACATCGAACGGAAGATCCTCGTGCATACAACATATTATATCCAAATCATCCTTGTTCACGAATCTTCCTTTATCACTACGAAGGTATAGGCAAGTAGCTATGAGACGATGTATAAACTTCCATTCCGAACTTCTAATCTTTGTAGCCGTGCTACCCGACTTATAATCCATATTACCGTTTGTGATTTCTCTCCAAACTATGTTCCTCATATTCTTAGTGATCGGTAAACATGGTTCGCAATTCCAAACCAAATGCAATTCTTAATTCATCACTAGAGAGAACAAAGTCCTTGTTTCCCAAACGAAATTTCCATTCTTTCACAACTTCTATCTTGTGTCCTCTTAACTCGACCACTCTCCATTTGGTCTTAAGTGAATAAATAAATTCGCGCACTACCTTTTCATACACGCCCGGATCATCACCAAACACAAATCCTAATCCATGGTTCTTAAACCTCGGCTCAATCTTATCAAAAATCAACACCACTTTGTCTAGAAATTCAATGTCCGGAAATAAAGGAGTAAGAACTTTGAAATTCTTTAGCTTCTTTTCCCTTACTTTCATCTCCGAATCTAGTCTAATTTGTGCATTGAACGGATAGGGAGTAGATTCAACTAAAGAGGGTTGTTACCATCAATAGGTCGAGTTGTGCTCGAGTCGGCCGGGTGAGGGTTCTCTTCCGGTCGAGTGACTTCAATACTTTGTTTAGACAACTTTCTTCTCTTGAAAACTACTTTGCTCCGCTCTTGGTTTTCCATTGGTGTTCTAATTTGTGTAGGATTTGGGAAAGGTGAGATTTTGGTTTGAGTGAAAACGGCTAAGTGTTTGAATCGGTCGAGTTAGGGTTTGTTTTGTGTAGTTGGGCTAGTTTGTTTAATGTTTAAGTTATGGCCCAATAGTTTGATTCGGTCGAGTGAACCAGATGACTCGACCGAATGGAAGAGTTTTTCGGTTTAAGTGTAGTTCACCGGTCGAGTGACTTCTTATTGGTCGAGTGGGCTCGGCCAAAATTCAGAATTTAATTGAGTTTTATTTTTTTGTTCAAGGTGTTTTAATTCTGAATTTTATTTTTAGTAACCCTAAAATTTGGTAAGAGATAAATTTCTTCTTTATTGAATAACTTTGTTTTCCAAACAAAGACATTATTTGTAGAAGAAAATAAGGTTTAATCACTCATCACTCGATCTCTATTGGTTCTCCTCTAGGCTTGCGAAATTCTTTGATAGTCACCCTACGAACCTCATACCACTCAATACCCGAATTATTTTTCTTAGGCTTCTTGGACTGTTTTGCTCGAGGTAGCTTTTTCCTTACCCTTTCCTTTGCTTGTATCATTGAAGTTCCAACCGAGCGCGCGTTCTCGGAGGGGTCTTCTTCCTCAGTTACTTCCTTATAGGCAAATTCCAACTAGCGGGTTGTTTGGCTAGGAATGCTAATTTCCTTAACAAGTTAAAGTCCAATTCTCGGAATTCTGTGTATCTCTCGGGTAGAATAAATTGGCAAAACGAGCTATGCTAGTGATCAATGAAGTACAACCCACGTACTGTGAAGAGTAGTATGCCTGCTGCATACCCTTGAACATGGTTGTAAACACATCAAACCAATTGATTGGTTCATCTTGGTCGAGTGCCCACATAATGTTCAAGTCCTCTCGGGTAACTACATCAACAGTTTCGGGTTGGCAATTAATATTCGTAGCAATCAGACGATGCACGTTCCAAACGGGATTCTTAATAGAGATGGTGAAGGGTAGTCTCCAATGAAGTCTTGGCGGCTAATGTCTTTCCAAATCTGAATTCTTTGTTGTTCCGTAGCCAAGTGACAAAGTCCTCCTTCAGGAAATCCAAGATGTCTATATGCTTCTTGTCGAGTCCAATAAAAATCCAAATCTTGAATTCTGAATTTCCATCCTTCATAATCATATGCAAAACCATCTCCTTCAACAGGTTCAAACGAAGCAATGAACTCATAGACAAGTTCCTTATAGCATTGCTTGTTGAAAACAACATCACATCGAGTGAAGCTCGGAAACATGTCATAAACTTTGGCACTAATGCCAAGGCTTTGCATTGTCTTGTCATGAAGGGCTATCGAGCTCACCAAAGGCTTGAGTCGGTTTGCATCTTCAGCTAATCTTTCATAGGTTCGTGCATGGTCTATGTTGTCAAAATTTGGTGGGTAGGATGGGTCATAGGTGTGAACAAACTCAACTTGAGTTCTTCTTTGGGAGGGTGCATTGGTGTTTTTGGATAGTAGGTTGGATTGAGACATGTTGCTCGAGTATGTTGATTCGGTCGAGTATGGTGATATCCATGCTACTCGATCGGTTTTATATATTCTAAATTGGGAAGCTCTAAGGTTACTCGAGTAGTAACTTACCTAATAAAGTGTGATAAATCTTGTATATCAAAGGTTTCTAATAATTGAATATTAAATCAAAGATTTAATCAAAGATTTAATCAAGATTTAATATATGGAAGTTATGAATATTTATTAGGGTTACTCGAGATATTTTTGTTTAGGAAAGAATTGGGCTAGGTGCTCGAGTGGGCTTTGGTTAAAAATCTGATTTTTCTAATTTGGGTCGAGTTGTTTAAGTGTTGTGGTTACTCGACCGAATGATCCATAGATTCGGTCGAGTGAAGCAATGTCCTTTTTGCTTCACTTTGCGCTTTAAAACTTGGCGATCATAAGGGTAAATGCAAATAGAAAACTAGTACGCGCAAGTTCAAGTTACAAACAACAAAGTACCGCAAACGGTACGTCCAAAAAGTTCTCAAAACAACACAAATAAACAACAAAAAGAGGCTTTCCTAGCACTCTTCCCACTCGAAGCTAGTTCCTTCGTTCATCTTTTTCTTTCCTTTCCGGTCAGCACGCTTAGGCATTTCCTTTGTACAAACCCATTCCTTTGCTCCTCCTATCCATCAACGTCAGTGACCAAACGGGCGGTGTCGAGTGGTCTAAAATCTCCCTTGCCTTTAAACTAAAATATGAGCGTTCCGCGAGGCAAGTGATAAAAGATGAGCAGCCGAGTGCCTTGCTCTTTTCCTTAGGGTTGATCATCTTCTTGAACCGCTCGGTGAAGACATAAAACCAATCAATGGAGTCTCCTCGCTCCATGAAGTACATTAAATCCAAGTCTTCCCGAGATACTCGAGCACCTTGGTCAACACGAGTGTTGATGTTTGTAGAAATAATCCGATGGATGTATTTCCATACTCCATCCGTTAGGCACTTGGGTGAGCAATTAGGGTCATACTCGCGCATACCGGTTAGCTTCCTCCATACTTCCAATCTCATCTCATCCGTACAAAATGGAATAACACCTCCGGGAGAGAACCATTCTCCATCCATATACTCCTTCTCCTCCTTGAATTCTTTTGTTAATCTCAAACTCCCACGACACACATTCATTCTCATTATAAAACGGTTCAAACTTGAGAAGAACTCGACCACAAGGTTGTGGTGTGTCGGCTGTCCCATCAAATACTCCCACTCGATCAAGCCGGCATTGATAAATATGTTGTCCACAATCTCATAAATTCCAAGCTCAATCATAGTAGGTTTGTGAGGTGCAACGGAACTTACCACTTCCTTCTTGTTTGAGCCAAAGAAGAGTTGAGTAAGCCGTGGTTGTTGAAATGGTTTCCTAAAGCTAAGTTGAGTGCCCGGGTTGTAAACCGTCCATCTCCTTGCTAGGGTCTTTGTTCTTCCCATGCTAGATCCTTGGCCGCTCGACATTGTTGAATTGAAATTGGGGTTGGTCGAGTGAATCGGTGGCTTAGGGATTTATTGAGAGTGAAGTTGAAGCGGTCGAGTAGGTTGGTAGAGTGAAGGTTGGTCGAGTGATGTTTTAGGGTTTTCTAAATTGGACCAATTTCCAATGGGCCCAATTAAATTGGTCTAATTAAATTAGAACAATTTCCTATATGACCAAATTAAATTTTTCTAATTTTGATTTTTAATTTTTTTGTATTTTATATTTTTTGTATTTTTTTTTTGGGTGGTGTGATTCGGTCGAGTAAGATTTTTACTCGATCGAATGGGGGGATTAAATTATTTAAATGATTTAATTTAAGTTTTTGGTTGACTCAATTCGGTCGAGTAAGAATCTTACTCGATCGAATGAAATAGGAATTCATTTAAATTGTTTAATCTATATTAATTTGGGTGACGTGACTCGGTCGAGTTGGTGGTTTACTCGATCGAGTGAAAGAATTTATCCCCGGAATTTTCCCAAATAATATTCTACCCCACACTTGCATTTTTCCTAATCTAGAAAGCAATAAATGCGGAAAAATAATGTGCGGAAAAATAAATGCGGAAAAATAAATACTTACTGGCCTAGATTAACGTCCTGGCAAGGACGTAGCCGTGTCTTCATATAAAGAAACACACTCGAGAAGTCCTTTGCTAGGATCCCTTCTCGAGAGGATATGCTCCACTTCTTAGTTATCCGACCTCATAGAGATTGAGTTGCTCTACTAGATAGCATTGGTCTCCAGCATGATAAATCTTCAGTCTATGTCCGTTGACCTTAAATGTGTTTCCTTCCTTTGTATATAATTCCACGTGTCCGTCGTCAAAAACTTTAGATATCTTGAATGGTCCGGACCACTTGGAACGTAATTTTCCCGGAAATAATCTCAACCTAGTGTTGTAGAGTAGCACTTCGTCTCCTACTGTGAATCTCTTCTCAATGATTTTCTTATCGTGCCACTTCTTTGTTTTCTCTTTGTAGACTCTCGCGCTTTCGTAGGCGTTTAAACGTATTTCCTCGAGTTCATGTAATTGAAGAATACGGTGTTCCCTGCAGCTCTAGCATCGAAATTCATCTTCTTGATAGCCCACATGGCTTTGTACTCGATCTCTACCGGTAAGTGACAAGCTTTTCCGAAGATAAGTTTGTATGGAGACATACCAATAGGGGTCTTGTAGGCTGTCCTATAAGCCCATAGTGCGTCATCTAGC